>LR749773.1:625090-675983 GCA_902729485.2 Mus minutoides
CTCTCTCTCTCTCTCTCTCTTTCTCTCTCTGACACTTGATTTAGTTGTGTGCCCTTGGCAAGTCACCTAACAACCCCAGGGGCTCTGACAGCCCCGGGACCCTGCCTCATCCTTTATAAGATAGAAATGGTGGCCCCTCTTCTCCCTGCTCCTTCAAGCCTCCACTGCAGGTTGTGGAGTGCTCACTAAGACTGGATATCCTTGACCGTAGGATGCCAAGGGCCTTTAGTATGGTTGGAATAAGGACCAAGAGCCGATGTGGGAACATACGCTGACTTCGATGACCTCAGGGAAGTGGAAGCAGGGGACACAGCCAAGGCCAGTGTACAGCAAGTTGGAGGTTGTCCTGAGCTGTATAAAACTCTACCTCAAAAAGCAGTGAAAGAAACAAAGAAGGAAGGAAGGAGGGAAAGAAGGAAGGAAGGAAGAGAGGAAGGAAGGAAAAAGGACAGGCTTCTGGTTAAAGAAGCAAAAGCAACAAGCAAGAAAGTGAAAGCGGCCAAGATTTTAAATAAATGTCAATGACATTTATTTAAAATCAGAATAATAATAATAATAATAATAATAATAATAATAATAATAGTGACTCCAACCCTGAACTGTAAACATCATCCAAAGGGGAATGAGCCTGTTTGCTTTGTGCTGAGTAAATGCTCAGACTTTGTTTGGGTGAATGCGGCCTCTCCTCTCTGACCTGCCTCCCCAGGGCCTGCTAGCCAAGGGTCCTCAAGTGCCCAGCTCAAGTGGTTAATGGAGAAGAAATGAGCAGCACAGTTTATCTAAGACAGCCAGGCTGCTGGGACTCTGGGCTGCACCATGGCTCCTGAGGAGGGTGACCCTTCTCCGGGCTCTCACTTGGGGAGGATGACGCGCTTTTTATAGCTTACAGCCACCTGGTGGAGAGGAAAGGCCTAACACAGGCAAACAGAGCTAAGGATGGAGCCGGGCAGTCAAGTTCAATGATGATGATTAAGTTCCTGGATCCAGCTCTACCTGGCGGCTGCTTCCCACACAAAGTGTTCTTGTCCTTCCTTTTACCTTATCTCGTTTCTTGGGTCTGGATGGGCACAGTTTATGTATCTCAGATCAGGATTTTTACATGGAAGTCTAGTGAACGTTCCAGACCCCGTGAAATCAAGATGAAAACAACAGATTGAGGGTTGAGACATACCTCCGACTTTGAGAAATTTCATTAGACGTGAGTCCCTTCTTCACTAAGCTGCTTGTGACTGGAGAGACGAGACCTAATGGGAGACTCCATTCAAGACACAGAGCCTGAGGTGACTGGAGAGTGGGTGCATCTCAGGGTGACCTAGTCTTTTTATTGCCTGTGAGCAGAGGTGGGAGGGGGAAGGAATGGGAGCTACAGAGGGCAAAGAGGTTCAGCAAATAAGAGCCAGAGGATGCTGTCTCCTGTGCAGGAGGGCTTCTGTGTGTGTGTGTGTGTGTGTGTGTGTGTGTGTGTGTGTGTGTGTGTGTCTGTGTCTGTGTGTGTCTGTGTGTGTGTGCGTGCACGGTTGCTCTGCACATACCAGAGAACGTGCCTCCCTGAGCCTACAAAGCAATGAGCCTGCTGTTCAAGTGCTTCACAGCTCGCTCTTTGGATCCTGTGTGGCCTCAGCAAGTAAAGACGAAGAACATAAGGGATAAGAAGTCTCCCAAGAGTCAAGCTTAGCTACATGACAAACATTGCAAAGACAGAGGAAGAAAACACATCACCAAAGAAAGGCCCCAGGAATCCCAGTGTCCCTCGTGGTCTCCTGGGAAGCGGGGGTGGGGTGGGGCCTCTTGGGGTTGCAGAAATTCCAGTTGGAAATTATAAACCCACAAGATATTACTCAAAAAAGGAAGGAAGAAAGGAAGGAAGGAAGGAAGAAAGAAAGAAAGAAAGAAAGAAAGAAAGAAAGAAAGAAAGAAAGAAAGAAGATAGAGAGAAGATAGAGAGAGGGGAGAGGGAAAAGCCACACAGAGACATAAAAATTAGAATAAAAGAGGCTGGAAATGTGAGATGTGGCGGCCAGAAGAAATCACAAAGGAAGAACTAGGAGAAGATAAAGATTGGAGGATGTGTGGGCAGAGAGGGAGGAGGAGGAGGAAACTTGTGTTTGTTTGTTTTTAAGAGAGTCCCCTCACTTGAAGGTCCCTTCCAGGCAAACTCTTAACTTGGAACCAAGTACCAGACACTCGTGTTTTCTCAAAGTTTTCAACAACCCTGGGAACATCAGAGCAAATAAACAAAAGAAATATTAAGATATACTAAATGCCAACTTCCTGTAGTAAAAACTTAAACCCGAGGCTCAAATGGACATTTGGTGTCCCGACAAAATCTAGGATGGGAAATTCACAATAAGACATTTCCAGCTCCGCTCACAATAGATGCTCTTTTTTTTTTTTTTTTTTTTTTTGGCTTTTCAAGACAGGGTTTCTCTGTATAGCCCTGGCTGTCCTGGAACTTACTCTGTAGACCAGGCTAGCCTCAAACTCAGAAATCCACCTGCCTCTGCCTCCCGAGTGCTGGGATTAAAGACATGTGCTACCACGCCCAGCTTTCTGTAACTCTTGGTTTAGTGGAGAAAGCATCCTGCAGCCAGTCAAGCCTAACCAGCAAGCCGCCCGAAAGGAAAGAAGGCACATTGGTCTCCTGCTTCAGCCAACGGTCACTGAGTGCCAGAAGAAAGGAGTAATGTCTATTAAGTTCTCAGCACAAGGAGAGAGACGGTGGATAGCAAAAGACATAGGAAGTTATCATATATCAGCAGTTATTTGCCCTTCATTAAAAAGGCAGCAGATAGATACTTTTAAATATTAATGAACTTAGGGAAGTATTCATCATTTACTTTCTAGAAAATTCTTAGAACAGTGGATCAGAATTCAAAACTATAAATCAAAAAGGTTCTGGTAAAAGTGTACACGGTGAGTATTGACTTTATTTTCCTTATTAGGACTGAACAAACAAATCTGACCACGATGGTTATAAAGCAGAAACCTTGACCGTGTGGTCAAAGTGGGTGTGGTGCACCCCAGAGGCAGAGGCAGGCGGATCCCCAAGTTTGAGGCCAGCCTGGTATATACAGTGAGGTCTAAGACAGCCAGGGATACATAGGAAAACCAAGCCAAAACCAACAAAAACCCCAACAGACAAAAAACAAAACAAACAAAACCAAATGGCCAGCCGGGCGTGGTGGTGCACACCTTTAATCCCAGCACTTGGGAGGCAGGGCCAGGCAGATTTCTGAGTTAGTGGCCAGCCTGGTCTACAGAGTGAGTTCCAGGACAGCCAGGGCTACACAGAGAAACCTGTCTTGAAAAAAATCAAAACCAGCCAACCAACCAACCAAATAAACAAACAAAAAACCAAAAGACCACGCCCTGCTAGTGGGAGGAAATGAGTGCAAATCTCTCCACTTCAGTAAGGAGCAGGTTTTCCAAAGCTGCAGTCTGACACTGGAATAATTTCACAGTGACTGTTCAGTATCCTAACGATTTTCATTATTTTGTTTCCCTTAACTTTAGAGAGATCTTTTAGAAACTGCTATCTCTTGGGAAGACTCATTTCATCTGGAGCTCTTCGGTTCCTACGGTTCCATCTCAATTTCTGTTTCCTCTGTTAAATTCGAGCAAACTCGATACTTAGACTTTTTTCATTACAATAGCATAATTGATGTGATTGTACCCACCCACTGTCCTTTCTGGTCACCCTTCTATTCCTTCCTTCATGAATGTGTGCTTGTGTGTGTGTGTGTGTGTGTGTGTGTGTGTGTGTGTGCGCGCGCGCGCGCGCGCATACATGTTGTGTATGCGTGCATGCCTGGGTGTATGTCTGTGTGTGTGAGCAAAATATGCCTGGAACAATATTTACCAAATAATCACAATGTTTGTTTCTTGGTTGTGGGATCTGGGAAGATTTTATTTTGTATCATTCTTTGTACTTTTTATTATAACCTGGCCTTTTCAAAATAATAAATGTTATTCACACACACACAAAAAAAATGATGTCATTATTCTTTTAAGAAAGGAGGGTAACATGGCTGAAAATTTTCCATGTGGAAAAGACAGACACAGGCAGAATGATTCTGTAGGCGCAGGTCTCTGACGCTTCCCACCTGCTGTGTGGTCCTAGTATGAATAGCCTGGCTGTAAGGCGACTTGGGTGTGTCAGGTCTTGCTGCTTAAGTGTGGCCTTGGGGACACATAGAAACAGAACCCCAGGCCCAGACCCACCCACCTCCACCGAGTTTGCGTCAGAAAGGGAAGGGACCAGCACCCCCTGATGGCAACACTCCAAAATTACCGTCAAAGTGTCAAGGCTACAAAGCATCAATGACTGTAAAGTAGATCAAAGTAAACCAAAGTCCAGCTTTCGCTTTTAAGAATGAGGTTTGTTGGATCCTAGCTGGACTCATGCATTTGCATACTGTCTGTGGCTGGGCTCCCTCCACAGCAGCGGAGATGGCTGTTTGTGACTGAAAGTATGTAGAGACAAGGTATAGAATATACCTGGTCTGAATATCTTGGAGACACTTTGAAAAATGAAGTGTCTTTTTCTTAAGACAAAGAAAACTTCTGTTCAGGTTTTACATATTTGTCTTTTGTTAAAATCATTCTTAAAATTCTCTTTCTCTCGCCAGGCGTGGTGGCGCACGCCTTTAATCCCAGCACTCGGGAGGCAGAGGCAGGTGGATTTCTGAGTTCGAGGCCAGCCTGGTCTACAAAGTGAGTTCCAGGACAGCCTGGGCTATAAAGAGAAACCCTGTCTCGAAAAACCAAAAAAAAAAAAAAAAAAAAAAATTCTCTTTCTCTCTTTCTATAGATGTAACCTTTACTAAAACGGATTGTTTTTCTTAATTCTAAATCTAATGAGTTATTAATACCAATATTATTTTGTTACTGTTTATCACTTAAAAAAATAGTCAAAAAGTTATAGCTGAGGAGCCAGCTCTGTCTGTATGCTCTAAGGTTGTTTTTTGTTTTGTTTTGTTTTGTTTTTTTATAATTCTCAAGCAAAAAAAAAAACAGTTTAAATATTTTTTAAAAAAACATAATATTTTAAATAGTTGCAAAAAATATCTATGTAATGGTGACTTTGTCACTTGGCTCCCTAACTGTAAAATATATAAAATACTAGCTGGTCCTTTAAGAAAGCATTTGCTGATTCCTCATTGAAGAACTGTCATCCTAATAACTAGGAGTACTGTCTTGAATTATAGCAAAATCTATATGTTTAGGATATTTTAAAGAGCTATTATTTTATTTCCTTGGCATAGTTATGGTCCAGGAGTAGTGTGGCCAGTCCAATTGACTGCACCACCCATGCATGGGCTGCAGGGATCTGTCAGCCTTTGTATGCCATTGCCTGGTAGTTGGCTCTAGTATTTCAAGTGCAATGTAAGACTCTTGGCAGTGACAGGGAGCAGAAAACTGTATATGTCCTGAAACTTGAGAGCTGCAGAGGAGAGGCCCTGGGAAAACAAAATTGTTTTCACGTGGACTTCAGCCTACAGCCGGGGGAAGAGCTAAGGGCATGGCAGAGGTGTAGAGCCTTACCACAACTCCTCCAGGGTTGTGTGAACCAGCCAACACCACTGGTGTTTAAGTCCTTGAGAATTAGGTTTCCATCTGTAGATTGATGACCTAACTAATGAAAATGGTGGTTTTCTGCCTCTAAAAAGAATTTCACCAAAGAGCCCAATGACTAATTTCTGGATTTTTTTTTAATTTGGACACATCAAAAAAATCATTGAGAAAAATTTAATAATGTTGTTTAATAACATGGAGCAGTAAGCTGGGAAGAACAGTTTTCTGGACGACTGAACTGGGACCCAGATACATCTGATAGGCAGGAAATCACTGCCAACACAATGCTGGAATTTAATAATGATTCGAAGGTCTGAAGTGCGTGGGGCATCTGCCTTAGCTGCACATGGAGGAAAAGGGAATTGACTGGTAGTGGTTTGTGACCCTCTAAACAGCTATGGTGGCACCAGGCTGCATCGCTTAAAATATCCCCCCTTTCTCTGGCCACAGTGTGAGCTCAAGGCTAGTGTCCTTTTATAGGGACATAAACAGACTGACTGTAAACAAATGGGCCCGCAAGCATTTGAGTAGTGAGTGTGTTAGCAAGCACATACTGATGACTGCCATGCTCCAGATCATTCTGTCTTTCCAACAGCCTCAAGGTGGGAGCACCGTGGTGGGAGCACCGTGACTCACCACCCTTCTGTACAGATGAGGAAACCTACTTGTAGTTAAAATAAACTGTACCTACAACCACACAGCTGTCAGGGGGGCGTAAGCCACAGGAGAAGGTGTGAAGAGATGAGGGTGGCATCTTCACATATTTAAAGGGTTTCTAGGAGGAAGAGAAAAATGTGTTCTGTGTGGTTTCAGTCAGGGGTGCAAGTTGCGTGGAGCACATCTGCTCCTCTTCCTCTACAGTGACGGAGGGATTTTCCCTCCCATCCTCGGGATTTTCCCTCCGTTCTCTTCCATGAGACAGTGAATGTAGCTCACCTTGAGCTCACATATCCTCCTGTCTCCGCCTCCTGAGCGGTTCTTTTCTTGGTACCCATCTTTTCTGCCTACTCCTGCAGGGCTTAACCAACACCGCTCAGTGGACACACAGCAACTTGCTTTGGGCAGACAGCACCTCTTTCCTTGGTCCCCAGCTCTTGTGACCCCATCCTCGATTGAGTCCTCTTTCCCTGCATGTACCAACTACGTTTCTTTCCTCCTTTGTCCACGCACACAAACGCCCTGGAGGCCTGGGGTCTCCAGCTCCAAGCCCCAGTTCTGTGACTCTGGTCCTGGGTGGTAATTTGAACCTTTTCTGATCTCTACATCTTTGTCGATACACCCCCGACACCTGGCATCAGAAACTCAAGCAGACAAAACCCCACACTGCTTGACCCTGCAAACTGTCCCTGTTAACCTCGCCGCTTCTCTGTAGGAACCCGCTTTCCAGGTCCTCTGGGTATATACACCCTGCCCTTCAGATGCTAAAATCAGCCTCATGTTTTACTTTTTCACTCTTCACATCTTTTCCAGTCCCACAATGATCCTGGGAACATTGTTGCTCGTTCCTTCTCTTTAATGCTCTGTCATGGGCCCCGAACCCCATGCCTCATGTCACATCCTCGAGTAAGAAGCTGTTTCTTATTGGCTATCACTTAAGGGTCCACATCAAATCCCACAGCTCCACAGCTGTTCCCAGCCTTCCCAGCAGAACCTCTTCCTACCTCACCAGGTCCTAGCGAGCCCCTCCTTGCTTATCAGGCTCTCATGCACTTGTTTTCTATGACAGCCTGTCAGTTGCTAGTTCCACTTCTAGCCCTTTAAAGGGCACTTATAGTCTATCCTTCCCCGTTATGCCATTCTTTATCCTCAGCATCCTCTCTAGGTCTTTTGCACTTTTCCGTTAAGGTAGATTTTTATCCTCACCGGAGAAAACATCTTCTGGGCCTATATCCACCTCTGCTTGCTCCCTGAGGTGCTTATGGGCTCAAAAGAAATGAACTAGTACTAACAACTAGCCAAGTCCCCTCAATGAGCTGCTGACATCCTGAACGGAGACATTGCAGTAGATTTAGGAAGGGAAACCAAGGCCTGGTAGTTTTCCCGAGGTCACAGGCTATTAGTGTTGACCTAGGATATGAATTCAGTGTCCCCCACCACCACCACCATGATGACTGTGTACACTGGCAGGGGGTCCCAAGTCCATCTCTTCTTGCGAGCCTCAGGGAACAACACTGCCAAGCCTGTGCATACTGAGTGTCCTTCTCATTCTTTTCTAGAAGGGAGGCGACACAGATGAGGTGTCCTGGAGGCAGCCTTTCACCTGGCCATGTCTCAGGGAGAGTGGACAGGTACTGGGTAGGGGCAGGGGTGGGGCTATGAGCTGAAAACTGTCTTGTTAGATTTCAGCGTTTGTTAAAAGGACACACACATATATGCATGTGCACGCACACACGCGCACACACACACATGTGTGCACACACATACACATAGGTGAAACTCTTGATCTTAAAATGTCAGGTTATATCTAGAAATGAAAAATATAGGAACTTCTCTGCTTTCCACCCCATTAAAGGTTTTGTTTGTTTGTTTGTTTTAATTTTTAGGATTTTGTGTGTTCTGATAGATGTGTCCTCCTGCCACAGTATGTAGAGGGCAGAGGACAACTTTGTGCAGTTGATTCTCCCCTTCCACCTTTGTGTGCATGCTGGGAATGAAGCCTAGGTCACCAGGCTTGCAGGGCAAGCAGCTTTCCCCCTTGAGCCACCTCAGCAGCCCTGCTATTTGCATCTATTAGTTAAAGATGATAATGGGTTCCATGACAATTGTCATGCCAGTATCTGATGGATTTTTGTCATTTCACCTCCATTATCCTCTCTCATCCTCCCTCCCACTCTTGTTGAGCATATATGTGCCAGTGTGCCTGCGAGTGTGCACATGCATGTAAGTGTGCATGAGTGTGTGTGCCTCTGTGTGTGTGTGTGTGTGTGTGTGTGTCCCAGTGAGTTCCATTAGGGTTGGCTAGACGTGTGGATAAAGGTTTGTTTATGGGAGTCTGAGTACCTTACTCATTGCTACATCACAGAAGACAATTTCTCCCTCTCTCCCATCAACCATTAACTGTGTGAATCCTCTGGGGGAGGGGGCAGGATGTAGGGTTGGTTTTGTTCAGATAGGATCTGATGTAACTTTTTGTTGTTGTTGTTGTTGTTGTTTTGGTTTTGGTTTTGGTTTTTCAAGACAGGGCTTCTCTGTGTAGCCCTGGCTGTCCTGGAACTCACTCTGCAGACCAGGCTGGCCTCAAAGATCCTCCTGCCTCTGCCTCCTCAGTGCTGGGAGTAAAGGCATGCGCCACCACTGCCCTGCTCTCGTGTAACTCCTGAAGTCTTGCTTCGATAATCTTTCCATGGATTGAGTCCTTTCTTTCTGTCTTTGAGGGAATTTGTCTTCATAGTCTCTGTTTTATTGGCTAGGAACATCTTACTGCAAAAATTCAGTTGTTTCAGAGAATTAAAGCCTTTTTGTTTTAATTGGCCCCACCAAATTTCCCTATTTTATGACAAAAAGAAGCACCTGGATTTTAAAACAAAACCAAAAACAAGTTGACAGGAAAAAAATACTAAAAGTTATGTGAAGAGGCTAAAAGTCCGGGGTGGGGGGTGGGGGTTGGGGGGTGGGGAGAGGGAAGTAAAGGCCAAGGGCGAGCACTCAGGAGCAGAGGCAGGAGGATTCTCTGTGAGTCTNCCCAGTCAGTTTTGGATTTTTAAAAATTTTTTTATTTTTTATTTTTGGTTCTTTCTAGTGTTATATTTCATGCTGTTAAGCCATAAGACTTGTAGACTCACAGATAAATCTTAGTTAGGAGGCAAAGGCAGGTTACAGGAGACAAATGGGCACCAAACCCATCTCTTAAACTATTCTCTGTAGTTTCTTCCAAGCCTGGTATGAACAAATTGCAGTTTATAAAAATGAATATACTTCTGTGTCTCATCCATTCCACTTCCTCCTAGGGACCCTGGGAAACGGCGTGCCAGGTCCTCCTCGTGCCCTAGCAGCTCAGACCTGAGCAGGAAAGAAACCAGAGCAGGTGAGTGTGCCTCTCTGCCTTCAGCATCCTTCATCCTCACTTGCTGTTAAGCAGTGTGACTTTTTTTTCAAAGACAAATGTTAGGTGGAAGTCAAGGAGAGTCTAGAGTGCCACACTGTGTCCTTATAACAATTCTCTGTTCTACAACTTTAGGAACTGGATCCAACTTGCTCAGAAACCAACACTTGTTTTCTAAGTTTTCATTTTTCACTGCAGTCTTAACCAGTACCCAGGTCTGCAGCCTTCAATGTGGACAGAAACTCACAGAAATTATAGCTTGAAAGTATCTGGAGGGTTGTGTGTGTGTGTGTGCAGATTTGATATTAGTATAAATCTAAACAAGTTCAAAAGCATTGCCCACTAAAACGAAGGTTTTAATTCTTCAAAGTTGTTTGTTTTTGTCTTTAAAATAAAGAGAAAGATACAAACGTGGCACATTGTTAGCATTGGACCAAACTAGTCAGGGTAGGACAGGTGTCTGTAACATTCTTCATAGTTGTTTTTTTTTTTTTAATTTCACACAAAAGTTTATGTCAGGCACTATGAATACACATCTATAATCTGAACATTTTGGAAACAGAGACAGGATTATGAATTGCAGGCCATTCTGAGCTACAGTAAGACCTTGTCTCAACAAAAATAAAGATGATGATAAATGATATCAATCTAGCACCGGGTGAAAGATCTTATCTTCAAACTAGCCTCTCACTGGTAAGGAGACACTTGGTAGACTTAATGGTCACCTGCAGTGTATCTAGAACTCAGAAGAATCTAAGCCTTCCGTTTCCCTAGACAACATTGTTGCTAAGGGGTTTACATTTGCATGCTAAAAACACCAGCCAATGTTAACAATGTATCAAGCTGTTGGGTCCAAAGCTGAAAGCTGTGGTTAGCAGCTATAACCACCGAGACAGCAGATTCTTCAAAAACAGGCAGTATTTCTTGCCTGACTTACCCAATTTTCCTGTTGAATCATTATTTTTATATTTAGCAAGCAGTGAACCTAGAAGAAAGTGTTTTGTTTTGTTTTTTAATTTTGAAGTTGTTCCCCAAGACTGGGCCACAGCGTGTGTTTGTAGACATGCTTCAGTTTCTAGAATTAACTGGGACTAGGGTATGGAATGGAGGTGATGGGAGCCATGAGGACCACATAGGGATACAGAAGCAAGGCCATAGCAAGACACAACCACATTAGCAGGATTCCTGGGAGAAGGCTGAGAAGAAAGTCTTATACCACAGTGTGTAGCTAACTTCTCAAAATGAGTCCGAGCAGTCTCAGAAGGGCCTGGAGGTAACTAAACTTGGGTGATCTCTGACTCATTTTGATAATCACCTCTTCCTGGGGGAGCCTGTTGACTGATTTCACTCTTCCTGGGGAACTAGTTGATTACTCTGCNGGATTCCTGGGAGAAGGCTGAGAAGAAAGTCTTATACCACAGTGTGTAGCTAACTTCTCAAAATGAGTCCGAGCAGTCTCAGAAGGGCCTGGAGGTAACTAAACTTGGGTGATCTCTGACTCATTTTGATAATCACCTCTTCCTGGGGGAGCCTGTTGACTGATTTCACTCTTCCTGGGGAACTAGTTGATTACTCTGCTTTACACTGAAGAGCACACTGCACAGGGTTTTGGTTTGGTTTGGTTTTGATTTTTGAAGACCACATGGATTTAAAGCCTGAATTTCTAGGAATTTGGGGTTTTGATGTGTCAGAGCAGGTTCCTGCTCCAATAGATGCCACAGCTCAACGTCAGAGTCTTTTTCTTGCACTCTTTACCATATTTTTTTGAGATGGTCTCTCGTTGGACATGGAGCCACATTCTGGCCACACTGAGCTGATCAGTGAGCTCGCAGGATCTGCCTGTTTCGGCTCCTCTGTTCTGGGGTTACAGCGCCATGCCTGGCTTCTTTTATATGTGCTGGGGAGCCAAGCCTAGGTCCTGAAGCTTGCAGCAGCAGGTACCTTACCCACCGAGCCATCTCCTCAGCCTGCTTTCTAGCAAATTTAAGTGTTTCCAAGGAAATCGACTATTATTGACTTAACAACTTCTGGCTTTTTGTTTGCCTTCTTCAATACTGAGTCTGTTCTTATCCTTTGGCTTCTGAGTAGTTACCTAGGACTATGAGCAGCTGTGTTCTTATACTGTGTGACTGTGTGTATTTACTTTCAGAATCATATGCATGTTTGTTTGTTTGTTTGTTTGTCTAATGTGATTACATGGTTGCTCTCTTCAGACACACACCAGAAGAGGGCATCGGATCCCATAACAGATGCTTGTGAGCCACCATGTGGTTGCTGGGAATTGAACTCAGGACCTCTAGAAGAGCAGTCAGGGCTCTTAACCACTGAGCCATCTCTCCAGCCACATGTGCGTGTTTTATCCAGTTCAAGCACACTCAAAAATCCAACAAGCTGAGATGATGGTCTGCAGTCTTGTCTGCCATTCTGAAAACCTCATCCCAAACACTGAAATATCTCTCGATAGCTAGAGGCAATGGCAGATCTGACTAGAGCTGTAGTGTTGGCCCCGCTAGTGTGAGCGTTCACGTATCATGCTGGAGGGTGGTGCTCCGAATTCCCTGTTGTGAACACTGCTTCCGTTCTGAGGTCCAGGCATTTCTGAATCCTGCACCACAGCTGGCCCAAAAGTTTGGAAAAGGAACTCTGGGCCTGCACTCAAGTGGACTAATTCTGTGCCAAAGACAATTCAATTTTGTTTTATGGACGAAGTCTTGCTGATAGGTTTGCACAGCTTAGCCGGTCTTGCTGTTTTGCCTACATTGTCTCCTTACCATTTAAGCACAGTTTAGTTGTTGAGACTTCCCTGTTTGCGTTTGGTGCTCCCAAGCTTCTCCAGGTTCAGCCTGCCAGGCCTCCATTGGCACTAAGAAGGTTTGATAAAAGGCAAGCCTACACTCGCCACATGGAGTAGCCATTCCCAAAATACAGCAGTGGGTCCTGAGCGTTGGGAGGCAGGCGATAATTGTACAGCTTCCCTGATTCTCTCAGGACTTATCGGCCCTGTGTGGGAAAAAGTTCATATTTGGAGGCTTGAAGATTAATTTCAGACACCACTGAGTTCAAATAGATTTTTAAACACATGCTGTTGTGCATTATACACTGACTTCTCTTCAGTTTATACAGACAATGGAGAAGAGTTCACTGGATTTTTAAAAGACTTATTTTTAATTATTTGTATGTGTGTATATCTGTGCGTGGGTATGTGTATGTACAAGTGCCAAGAAGACACAATGAATAAATCAAAGGTTGTGAAAGACATAAGTAAATTTAAAGATGATTGTGTGTGTAGAACCTCTCCATTGTTCCTATGATTTCCAATATTTCCTATTTTTGGTACCAGGCAAGGGGCTCAGGAGGCAGACCATAGAGGAGGGAGTCTGAGGAAAGCCTGCATGTAGCCCTGCCCCCTGATTTGAGATATGTCTGAGCAAAGTGGAATCATGATTTGCCCTCTTCCCTATACATTCTGTTTTCTACAATGTTGCCTTTCATATTGGTTTGCAGTGGAAGTGCATGATTAAGAGCGGTGGATAATTTAATAGCCCTAGATTCTCCCCAGACTCCATTCCCTCCATCTTCAGAAGCACAATGAAACAGGAGCCTGTAGTCCTGGGAGGCTGAGGCAGGAGAATCACTGTGGGTTCAGGGCTAGCTTGGGCTATATGGTGGGTTCTAGGACAGAGTGAGACCTTGATGTGGGGGCAGGGCAGGAAGAAAGGAAGCAGAGCGCCTCTGTTCTGCCTCTTGGGTGTGGTCAATGGCAGCGTCACCACCTAGAGTTTGTGCAGCATCTGCTCTTAGTGGCACCATGGCAACACACATCAGCCATTAACTATTTGCTTAGTCAGGGAAAAGAGGGTCACAAAATCCTTACCTTTGCCAGGTATGTGGCCCTCGGACAGAGCTTTGCCTCTATCCTGACACCTAGCTTTCACAATCCTAAAAGCAAATGTTCTCTTCTTTGCTGATGAGGAAACTGGGGTCTGGAAATATCCTAAGCGCAACAAATAAAGGTCACACTGCATATCAATAATAGAGTTGGGGTGGGGAAACCGAGACGTTTTCCTCTACGCCACGGGAAAGCACTGGCCTTGATCTACTTGCCCCATAGCGTGTCTGTCCTAAAAGGGCTAAGATTTTTATTAAGGATTTTTAGCTCTTAATCTTTATATATGTGTCTATATAGATATAGGTATATATGTGTACATTTGTATATACACATATATACACTATATATGTATATATACACACACATATGTTTATACATATATATAATATATGTGTATATACATTATATGTATGTATGTAGGTATGTATGTATGTATGGTGTGTGTGTGTGTGTGTGTGTGTGTGTGTAGCTGTCTACAGAGAGAAGTTTTTTAGTAAAGAAACAACTCAAAGCAATTTGCTGGTTTCCCATGGGCAGTAGTAGCCTTTTCAAAGCTCTCTGCTCTATGAAGCCCTCTAAGCCTGCCTATAAGTTCTGGTTCTTTGAAATAACTCATCCTAGTTTCACTTGGGGTGGTTTCATGAGAAGACCCATGCTTCTCATTTAGAACTGGGACTGGGGACAAAGCGAGCCTGGATTCTGTGGCTCGTTAATTGTAGTGGTGCACAGGAAAGGCTTTTGCATGTGCCCTGTTCCAAGTCCCCCTCACAATGCCTTTTCCTTCTCTGCATTTCTCCGCAGCCTCCCGAGCTAGCTTACAGGAACAGGAGGCAGACATAGAAGTAGATGAAGTCTTCTGGAAAGCACGGATTGTCCCCATTTTGCACGAATTAGAAAACGGTAAGACAACAGTTCTTTCTTTAAATAAAACCTTGCCATTTATTTGCGTGCCCCCCCCACACTGCCCTGATATTTTCAGTTTTTTTGACTGTTATTTCTGGGGATATGTTGGAAAACAGAGAATGTTATGGGTTTACTTACCCTGTGTGTAGTAAATATTATATAAACCAAATTACTAATGAATACAATTACACTTGGAATGCACCAGGAGAGCCAACCACTAAAACTCCCCACTGGTGCATACTAGCTTGCCCCCTCTACTTGAGGAACTGTTGGGTCAGCCTCTTCAGGGAGACTTCACATTCTAGAAGGACAGGGCAAACTGAGTGAGTCACACGGTCTGGTCAGCGAAAGCTATGGCCAGGGTTTGGTTGATTCTCGCTACTCCCTATGTGAGTGTCCCTGCCAGGGAGGCCACTCACACAGCTCAAGAAGTGGCCTGGCATGTGTCCTGCCTAGCACTCCAAAGGGTCACAATGAGGCATTGCTATGAGGGTATAGGGCTCTTCTGAGAGAACTTTACCTCCCCTCCTTTTTTCAGAATTCCTCTGGACCCTTGGTCAGAACCACAGAGTAAGCCCCGTATTTAGTACCATGTGCACAGTGGGCTGTCAGGCACATAGTGGGCCCTCAATAGGACTCTTAGACACACGAGCAGCACGGCAGAACTGACCGACGCCCCACTAGATGCAGGGGAAACGCATCCTTCCAGCCAGCAGGAAGGGAGCTGATGCAGGACACCTGCTTCCTTAGCGGCCAGCGCTTACCTTCTCGGCGCTGTGCTGTGGCCAGGCTGTCCTCCCCACTGAGTGGGCCTTCTAGACGGTGCTCTCCATGGGGTGGATCTTCTGGGCAGGCTTTGTAGGCTTGGTGCTAATAGCCAATGAGCGGCGGTTCATGGAAACTCTGTACTCAAAGATGGATGAAACCAAATTACCTCTGAATCCCTTACCTTCAAAGAACGTAACATCCCCCCGCTGGAGTTACAGTTTCCACCCTCCTATTAGCTTGTGCAGTGAACTTTAGGCCATTCCTTCAGGCAATGAGTGCAAATCAAGTCAGGAAGGTGAGTCTGGCCAAGAGTTAGAAGTCACATGAGAAGCCTTCAGGTGGGAGGCCTGTCTCGAGGGGAGATCCTCCACAGCAGGCTCCTCAGTGGATGCCTAGCGCTCTGTTCACCAGATACCAACAGGGCAAACCTAGGACATCACTGAAGAGTCTGGGGGATGAGATATGGATGAGTCTCCCTTCTCAGATGGATCATTAAACAGTGAGCTGTGGCCAGGCCTGTCAACCCTCCCACTTGGGCAGCTATGAGTTCAAAGCCAGTCTAGGTTCCATAGTAAGAGCCTGTGTCAAAGAAATATCGAATCTTTGTTCCTAGACAAATTTAATAACATTAAGTGGCATAGAGTCTGGTTCCTTCGATACCTTGTAGTTCTTTTGGCCTGTTAAGTAGTTGATAGACTGGTTACAATCGTCACACTCCCTTCGCTTCCATGTTCCTCTTTCTCTGCCCACTTGCACATTGCTTTTTTTCTTTCTTTCTAGAACTTTTTGAGAGCACATTGTTAACATTTTCAGGGCCAGCCTCTACGACACAATGCGATTCTGCCTCAAAATGAAACAAAATAAAAACAAACGGAAAAACCCAAATCTATTATTCTTAACTACTTCAGTCCCTGATTTTGTTAGTTTCAGAAGCAAGGGTGTTCACTTCCATATCTGGGAATTACTATATAAGGCTGTACAAATCTTGCCTGCATTTGGCTTATTGTCCCTTATTGTCCCTTATTGTCCTTTCTAGAAACTTCTGGTCCACAAGTTTCAACAACCCTTTCATGATCCTGTTAGAAGTGGGGAAACAGGCCATTTACCATACAGAACATCCACACATTAGGTTTTCCTCGTGTTTTCTCCTACTGAGACCTAAATTGGGCCTTTGAGAAGGACTATCTTCACACCCACGCTGCATCTTTCTTGGGCCCCCTGGCAGTAGGCCCATTGCTGACCTATCCCTCACTGGAAGCGTGAATTTTGGTCACTTGGGTCAGGTGGTGTCCCCCAGGCGCTTGGCTGGGCTTCCCTGTGTGGTTAAGGGGTGACTTGGAAGTTACTTGGTGACTACACTCCTCTAGGTCTCTCCTGAAACTCTGAATAACTAGTTTCAGCTTTTATAATGTCTTCTGTGGCCATGCGCCTTCCTGTTTTGTTCTGCTTTGGCTTCTTGAGTCTCCAGATGTAGCCCAGGCTGACCTTAAACTTGCCATCCTCCTGCCTCGGCTTCCAGAGTGCAGTATCCACGTGGCATTTGTAAATGTTATAGCCAGTTGACTGATACAGAGGGCTTACTGGAGCCGTAGCTAAAACTTTGATCCTTGAACCTTCCTTGCCGATTCCTTTGTAAACTTCAGTCCAGCAGCTGAGAACAGCCCAAAGCCTGCATGTGTGAAGGCCAGTCAGAGAAGAGTAGAGCAACACCCCAAAGCAACGCACCCAGTAGAGCTCCAGCTCTCCTCGGGTTGGGGTCTCGGTCATCTCTCAACTGTTCATTTACTGAAGTGCATAACCGAGAGGCTTTTGGTGTGTATTTAGGTGTTGAGGTTTCAACTTTTTTTTTCTTAGATGTTATTGTTGAAAAGAGCTAAAAATGGCCCGAGTCACTTCCTTTTTGCTGGTGCACACTTCCTGCATGTCCGCAGCTAAGCTCCCATTATGGTATTTACAGATTGGCCTCCAACGTCTACATTTTGTGATGGGGTGCGTCAGAGGTAACCCTTCCAAAGAGAACACACTATACCTTGAATTCCTTTCTCCCCCTTGTGCTGCCCTCTAAGAGCAGGCTTTTTTCCCTGTGCACCAACTGTTAAAGCTACTCTCAAAAATCACTTTCCTCAGGATCACAGCTGTAAACAAAACGTTCTAGACTCCCTCTTTCCTAAGCAGCATCTTTTTGAAAGTCTCCTCTTTGGTGATGGTGGCTTGTGCTGTCTCTTCCCCTGGTTGACAGTCATTTTGAAAGGAACATAGCCAGGAGGGAGTGGCTTAATCCCAGCACTTGAGAGGCAGAAGCAGGAGGGTCTCTATGTGTTCAAGGCTAACCTGGTCTACAGAGTGAATTCCAGGACAGCCAGTGCTACACAGAGAAACCCTGCTCCCCTAAAAAAAAAAAAAAGAAGAAGAAAAGAAAGAAAGAAAGAAAGGAAGGAAGGAAGGAAGAAAGAAAGAAAGAAAGAAAGAAAGAAAAGAAACTATGATTTTTTTTTTATCAATAGGTGAGCTTGCTTGAAGTTATGTTGTAGATTACCTACATAGTTTTCTTGATCTACTATACAAATGTGTCTGTCAGGATCCCTAGTCACACAGAACATCGATCCAATCATCTCACAACACACTTATTCACATGTGAAAATTAAATAACAGAACAAGGTAGCATTAGTTCTTTTTGGAATCATGCAACTTTTTCTTTTAAGAAATGGAGGCAGAAATGCAAATGACCTGCCCCAGTGAGGGACAGAGCCCAGGGGGAGGGGAGGGCACTCGGAAAGGGAGCCAAGGGAAAGGTTTTGAAAGGCTGTGTCCTGGACAAGCTAAGTGACTGGTTAGTAAATAAGTTAGCCCAGGAGATGAATCAAAGAGATGAGAACGGTCAAGTAGATGGAAGGGATACAAGGAAAACGGCACCCAGGGATCTGGAGATGTCTCGGGATACCCCGGAAGCTTTTGCCCGCACTGCTTGCGTCTGACATATCTGAAAACTCAACCTTATGAGTCGATATTCTCTTTGCTCCGACAGAAGAAGACATTGAAGAGATGTGTGCGGCCTGCACCCAGCTCCATCGCACGCTGGAGGAAGCGCGCATGCTCGGAAAGAGGTTCAAACGCAGAGCTGTTCTGCTGAAGGCTCTGTATAAGCTAGTGGATGCTGGCGCGGACCCGCTCAGCCTGAAGCTTGCCAAACTTATCCTGGCAGTAAGTCTGTCTTTCCTTCTTTTTAGCCGACTGTCCTGCATCTGTGTCGTGTCAAATATTTGTTTGTACATATTGCAAAAAGATGGGGAAATGTGGTGTGTTTGTTTAGACTCTTGGAAAAATTAAGGCAATAAGCTCGCACATCAGCACTGGACTAGAAAGTATTTCCCAAGGAATACGGCTGAGCACTTCCGGGATGCCCCCACAAGCTTGCAGAATATTCTGGCCACATTTTCTGTATAATTTTGGCTGGAGATTACACTTTTTTTTCTTTTTTTGTTTTGTTTTTTCGAGACAGGGTTTCTCTGTATAGCCCTGGCTGTCCTGGAGCTCACTTTGTAGACCAGGCTGGCCTCGAACTCAGAAATCTGCCTGCCTCTGCCTCCCGAGTGATGGGATTAAAGGCGTGCGCCACCACGCCTGGCTGAGACTACACTTTTATTTAGCTGTCATAACCAACTACTCTCTCTGTAGAAGTGAGGGTGTGGTGGGGGGGAGTGACTCAGTGCAATTTGCCTCTCACAGAGTCACTTCATCCTAGGGCTCTGACTGTGGAGCTGTCCCAGGGAGGCCCCAGGACTGCCAGCATGCAGCCACCTTTTCACCTGGATTCTGGATGTTTTTGTTTCATGATGAATCAACCACAGATCTATTTAAGCTTTCAGTGAAAATATTACCTCAGTTATTGATGGTCTTGAACAAATTGGTGGTGGTGGTGGTGGTGGTGGTGGTGGTGTGTGTGTGTGTGTGTATATGTGTGTGTGTGTGTATATGTGTGTGTGTGTGTGTGTGTGTGTGTGACAGTTTAACTGAATCAGGCCTTCTGAATTGGTTGTTAAGTAGGTAAAAATCCACTCAGCGATTCGTCCTGTCCCAAAGAATCTAAGTGAAGTTAAGTTCTAATGTAGAGTGGCTTGGGACCTTCATTCTTTACAAAAGAAAAACTATTTTGAGTATATGAGTGGTTCACTGGCATGTGTGTGTACGCCCCATGTATTTGCCTTGTGCCAATGGGGACCAAAAGACAGCATCAGATTCCCTGGAACTGGCATCACAGGTGCTTGTGGGACATCATTTGTGTGTTGGAACTGAACCTGGGTCTTCTGCAAAAGCGGCCAAAGTGTCTAACCACTGAGCCATCCCAGTAGTGCCAAGTGGGTACCTTATTACTCGCTACAGAGTTGCCAGGTCAGAAAGGACCTTCCAAGCAAAGACATCCAACTTCCAGAAGGCCACTTGGATCTCCTGTAACATCCCAGGGGAGATCCTATTCAAATACGGCCGTTAGGATGTGGTTCCATATACATTCTCAAGTCACCATATCACAAGAACTGTGGAGGACGCGCCAGAGAGATGGTTCAGCGGTTATGAGCACTGGATGTTCTTCCAAAGATCCCTGAGTTCAATTCTCAGCAACACAACTGCAGTGCCTTCCCAGAGGAGCTGACACTCTATCACAGACATGCATGCAGAGCACCAGTGTACATAAGATAAAAATAAACTAATTAATTAGAATAAAAGGAACTGTGGCAGAAATACAAACCAAGACTGAAGCTATACAGAGGCCAAAGCTCTACACTCAACCTCCTCTTCTTTGCTATTGTTTTTTTCTGCCCACCAGTTTGATATTACAGTCCAACCATTTAACAGCATTTATTTAAAAACATGCAGTAAGTATGTGAGTTATTTGGATTCCTTGAATTCTTTGGCTCTGTAGAGATCTGTCAGATAGCCATTTTAATTTTAATCCTTTAAAAAAAACTTGTGAAAATATGTCAGTCTGTAGTAAGAGTGTTCAAAGAGTACAGAGATACTCTGTAGAAGTGTAGCAGCTATATTCAGGAAGAGTTAAACTCTAGCAGCCTTGGCAGAGGGCTAACAACCAGATGGAAATGTCCTATGTGCCCTTTGTGGCTAGATAGAGTGAGGAACTGGAGTGAGCTCAAACTTCTTTAATTTGGAAAACAAGCAAACAAAACCAAAGCACCTTTCTTTGTTTTGATTTGTGTTTTTGTTTTTTGATTTTGTTTTTTGTTTTCTTTTTTGAGACAGGGTTTCTCTGTGTAGCCCTGGCTGCTCTAGCACTCACTCTGTAGACCAGGCTGGCCTCGAACTACAGCTATCTGCCTGCCTCTGCCTCCCAAGTGATGGGAATAAAGGTGCCCCAGCCAAAAGCATCGTTTTTTAATGTAAACAGAAAAACTACCCTACCAGGAAATTATGCACTGGCAAAAATTCATCCCAGCCCTGGGAACCTCTAAACAAGACAACCAAAGTCCCAGGATCCATCACTGAACTCTAGGGAGAAGACAGTGACCAGCCAGCCAGCACCTCTGTCCTCTCCAGTGCCGGCACAGTGCCCTGAGCTGTTGATGTTGTTCTGATGAAACTTGGACACTTGTGTTCTTGTTTGATTTTGTTGCTATTTCTTTTTTCTGCTTTTCACTACAAGTGGAGGTGGGAGATGGGGTGAGGTGCTTTGGGATCATTTATTGGGGTGTTTTGTCAAGTGTAGAACATAAAATACCCACCACAGTAGGAAGATGAGCTGGTCAGAGATTTCAGTCTCAAGCCGATGCAGTGGAGTCTGCCAGCGCACCCCGCCCTCCCCCAGATGTGGAACGGGTTTTCAGTTTGCCTCAGTCAGCTCTTTTGCTGGGATTTAAAACCATGTTGTCATAATCATCGTCTTAGTTTTAACTTCCCATTTTCTTTTCTTCCGGAGAGCAGAAGGAATCCCTACTTTGTCCGGTAAATGTCCTGGCAAGTTATTAAAACACAAGCTGGGCTTGGGATTTGGTATTCCCAGAGCAGGAGGTGGGAGACTGACAGCTCTGTGGGTGGGTCTAAGGCCTCTCTGAGGGTGGATCTAAAGGCCGAGCTTCTCGCTGCAGAGCAGAGCGCATGCCCAGTGGGCCGCTTCTCCGATTGCTGTGCCCAGGCCCAGAACAGGCGCAGTAGGTGTAGATCACCACCATGCTCCCTCTTTCTGCCTCGCCAGCCACAGACAACATGCCTATCTCTCTTTCTCCCTCAACCCTTGAGCAGTTACGTGCTCGGCGGTATTTGTGGCTCTAATAGATAACTCGGATATATTCAACTATCTTTTTAAAAAAATTAACTGAAAAACCCAACAAAGTATATCAGAAATTAACTTTTAAAATAGGAAAATAATGACCCCTGTGCCATCATTTTCATGCAGAGGAGCCCATTCCTACAGACTGGTTTTCACACTCTCACAGAGGGCACACAATCTGAACCAGAAATTACAGATGTTTTTATTTTCAAGACTAATAGCCTGAGTTTGACCACATTATAGAAAGAGGGAACCAACTCCTGCAGGTTGTCTAAAGAGTACTGGCTTTAATCCCAGAACTCAAGGAGCAGGGGCAGGTGAATCTCTGTAAATCCAAGGCCCTGCTGATCTACACAGTAAGGCCCTGTCTCCATAAAACAAAACAAACATAAACAAGTCATTTTCTTTTCTGGGATGCTCACCTCCTTTGAAGAGTTTTGCTGTTCTAAAGTTTATTAGATGTTTCCCCATTAATGACCATATTTCACTACTTCAGATAAATGTGCAGTTAATGCAGACCCTTGGTCAGCCAGCCACTCTATTTTTATAAAGGAAATTGTTCTTCCTTTATAAAATATTGTTCTTCCTTATTGCCTTATGCTTAATTGACTTAGATATTGCTGTGTGGTTTAGAAAGTGATTTCAGCTTTGAACAATGATTATCTCAAGGTATTCCCGAAATAGCCTCAAGAATAAGCAGACACAATCTAAAACACTGTCTTCAAGTTCAAGTTCATTTTCATACAAATGGCAGAGGGGGCGTGTTTCCTTTGCTTCGCTCCTCGGTGGACTCTTTTCTAGATGACTCTAATCTGAACTTTGGTATCCTTCATCGTTTATCAGTATATTCCAAATCAATTGCTATGTAATGACAAAGTACCTAATAGTTTGACACATCAATGCAAAACGTTTCCTAGTGAGAGACAAATGGTTGTTAAAGTGTTCTTACCTGAAAGGCCGCCAACACTGTTTTTTAGTACAGCTGAGTTAGATATGTGGCCCAAACCTCCCCCTAGGTTGTCCCCTTAGAACATTTCTCATGTTTTAAACCCTCTTCCTGTACCCTGAGTGTGGAGGTTTCCGAGGTGCCAGGCCTTTATTCCCTTCTGCCTAGAAACGCAAGCGTGTTCTTTCTCTGCAGCTTAAAGTGAGTGGAAAGAACCTTCTTAACATCTGCAAACTGGTATTTAAAATCAGCAGGAACGAGAAGAACGACATCCTGATGCAGGAGGACAACATCCTGGGTGAGTCTCCATCAGTGCTGCTGGGGGGCCAACCCTGCACCCCAATAAAGATGCCAAGTCCCTAGAGGAAAAGGAGAGCAAGTGAAGGGGAGTAAGATGGCTTCAGTTCTAGGCAAACAGAGTTCTAATGGTTGTTTTTCTCAACCTTCTCTGTTATCCCACATTTGTTTAGAGTCTACTGTGACCAGCTCGGTGTTCGTTTTGCTCTTTTGATGCCTTTAGTGATATGGTGTGACCTAATGACATCACTATGTAAAAATTCATTTCCTAGGCCTAGAGTTACTGTTAGAATAAACACACCTGTAAGTTTTTGACCTAATAAAAAATTCTACTCTGTTGACACAACAGGAATAAGATCTCCCAAAAGTGAAGAAACAGTTGTGGCTATTACAGAATGCAGACATGGGCATGGTTTAATACAGAGCAGCCTAGCTAACAAAGCCCAATTATGAACATGCCCCTAAATAATTCAGAAGTGGACAGAATGACCTGGTAGGAATCTCTCAGGACTTGTGCTGTTCCTGCAGGAGAGGCCGCAATAGAAAACCTTGTGGTCATTTTTTGGTAACAGGAGACAATGATCGCAGCAAACAGGGACAAGCCAGGCTTGAAAGAATGTCTAACATCATATTGCTTAACTGAGAATTACCAATAAAAAAAAGAATCTCATAAAGTCATTGTTTTTAATAGCTCCATTGTATAAATGTACCACATTTTCTGTATCCATTCCTCTGTTGAGGGACATCTGGGTTCTTTCCAGCTTTTGGCTATTATAAATAAGACTGCTATGAACATAGTGGAGCATGTGTCCTTATTACATGTTGGAGCATCTTCTGGGTATATGCCAAAGAGTGGTATAGCTGGGTCCTCAGGCAGTACTATGTCCAATTTTCTGAGGAACCGCCAAGCTGATTTCCAGAGTGGTTGTACCAGCTTGCAATTCCACCAGCAATGGTGGAGTGTTCCTCTTTCTCCACATCCTTGCCAGCATCTGCTGTCACCTGAGTTTTTGATCTTAGCCATTTTGACTAGTGTGAGGTGAAATCTCAGGGTTGTTTTGATTTGCATTTCCCTGATGACTAAGGATGTTGAACATTTCTTTAGGTGATTCTCAACCATTTGGTATTCCTTAGTTGAGAACTCTTTGTTTAGCTCTGTACCCCATTTTTTAATAGAGTTATTTGGTTCTCTGGAGTCTAACTTCTTGAGTTCTTTGTATATATTGGATATTAGTCCTCTATCTGATTTAGGATTAGTAAAGATCTTTTTCCCAATCATGCAATACCCAAGATACAATTCGCAAAACACATGAAATTCAAGAAGAAGGAAAACCAAAGTGTGGATACTTCATTCCTTCTTAGAAGAGGGATCAAAATACCCATGGGAGGAGTTACAGAGACAAAGTTCAGAGCACAGACTAAAGGAATGACCATCTAGAGACTGCCCCACCCCCACCTGGGGATCCATCCCATATACAACCACCAAGCCCAGACACTATTGTGGATGCCAGCAAGAGCTTGCTGACAGGATCCTGATATAGCTGTCTCCTGAGAGGCTCTGCCAGTGCCTGATAAATACAGAAGTGAATGCTCACAGTTTTCCATTGGACAGAACACAGGGTCCCCAGTGAAGGAACTAGAGAAAGTACCCAAGGAGCTGAAGGGGTTTGCAGCAAGCCCCATAGAAGGAACAACAATAGGAACTAACCAGTACCCCCAGAGCTCCCAGGGACTAAACCACCAATCAAAGAGTACACATGGTGGGACTCATGGCTCTAGCTGCATATGTAACAGAGGATGGCCTAGTCGGTCATCAATGGGAGGAGAGGCACTAGTTCCTGTGAAGGTTCTATTCCCCAGAATAGGGGAATGCCAGGGCCAAGAAGTGGGAGTGGGTGGAGGGGATAGGGGGTTTTCATAGGGGAAAACAGGAAAGAGGATAACATTTGAAATGTAAATAAAGAAAATATTCAAAAAAAAAATCTAAAGGCCCCTTTGACACTCTTATACTTGAGAGTGATGTCTTTATCTAACCTTGCTCAAACCATCTGGAAGGCTCCAAAAACCTATTATCTCTATGGCATGTGGCTCCATCAGTGTGATTTTGTTGTTGGGTTTATTGGTTTATTTATTGATTTGGTTGCTTGTTTCCAGCAGTCCTGGGGGTTGGACTTAAGGTGTGATGCCTGCAAGCATGCTGTTTGTTGTTGTTTGTTTGGTTGTTGTTGTTGGATGGTTGGTTGGTTGGTGTTTACAGACAGGGTCTCATTCTGAGCATAGACAGTCTGGGCTCAGGTTCAGCTGTGGTCCTTCCACCTTGAACTCCTTAAGGCTGAGAGAATATAGATGTTCCCTACCATGCTTAGGGAGGGAGGTGTTCTTAAACTGGCTTGGGAAGGGGTGGGTGTTATATTCAAATCCTTTTCAGTGGCTGAGATTGTTTTTAAAGTCCCATGTCATCCACGACCCATTAGGAAAGCAACAAATGAAATCTTGAAGATTCAGTGAGGAGGAAACTCTACCAGTGACTGCCTCTCTAATTAGTATTGGATAATAACTTGAAATTTTTGTACCTAACTATTAAAGGCTGGTGATGTTACTCAGAGCCGAGGCGAGGCTGCCGTCCTTACTTGCACAGGAACAACCCCTGCTTCTGGTGGCATCACTATTAATGGAGATTTGTTGTCACCAAGACTTCCCAGTTTGAGTAACTTCAGGAGCATTTGCATGTATCCTTGAATGAACATATTTTACAAATTGTGTGCCAACGTCGAGTTTGCTGTTGTACTTAGGCATTTATAGCAATGGGTCTTTTCTGGCAGAATCATTACTGGAGGTGCTAAGAACTGAAGACCTGCAAAGCAACACCGAGGCTTTTCTCTACTGCATGGGGGCTCTGAAATTCATTTCTGGAAGTCTGGCGTTTCTTACTGAGATGGTCAACAAAGGTGCAGTGGAAATATTGGCACAGCTGATAAAGGAAATGACGGAGGACACGGAGAAGCGCGGCGTCTGCCTGCCTGATTCGGGCCATTTGCTAGTGCAGGTAGGTGCTGTGCTCGAGAAGGTTAGAGGGCTTAAATTAGCTTTCTGACACCGTTTAAAGTAGCAGCAGATGAGAAGCCTCCGCATGTGGAAGCAGGTCCAGGGTCTCGTAGATCAAGGGAAGTGGTCCCTGGCCAGTCAGTGTGTGCCCTGTTGAGCCTATTCCTTGGCTTTTTGGCAGAATGTTCCATATTGCTTGCATAGTTCTGCAGAGAAAGAGGGGCTGAAAGCTGGGCTTGGCAGATGTGGAGTCCCAGAACTGAGAGAGGAGCAGGGGGATTAAGAGTTCAAGGTCATCCTCTGCTACATAATAAGCTTGAGACCAGTTGGGCTTGTTGAGACCAAGGAAGGAAGAAAGGGAAGGAGGAGAGAAGAGACAGAGGGAGAGAGGGAGGGGAGGTAGGTGGAAGGGAGGGAAGGAGAAGGGAGGGAGAGAGGGAGGAGAGGAAGGAGAGGGAGGGAGGCCCGAACTGAGCCTCATGGCACAGGCCTGTCAATCCCAGCCAATCAGGAAGCTGAGGCAGAAGAATTGAAAGTAATAAAGGCGCCATTGTAAGATAGACAGTAAGGAGAAGGCTGAGGAGGTAGGGCCATGGTGGAGGGCATAGTTTTCATCTTCAGCAAAGGGGACGAAGAGTCTCTGAGCTCTGCTCATCCGCTGTGTGTGGTGCTGGGGATTTCCCAGCCAGACCCAAGGCCACATCTCTGTCTGCAGCGTCTCAGGAGTTAATGACATCGGGTGGAGTTTTTCACAGGCTCTGTGGATGCCATGCAGCTGTGGGACCACAGGGAGGCAGGTAGTAAGCAAACAGGTGTAATTCATCTGGCCAGAACAGGAAGACAAATTTTCTTCTGCTTAAGAGTTTTATTACTGCTCTTGTGACAGATTAAATTTCACAGTTAAATTATTTCCACCAAAACTTTTCTAGCTCTCATATTCTTTTGTAGATGAAATTTTCACCCTAATAGCATTTATATATCAAATAATAGCATCTTTGATGTAATAACTCATGGGACTTGAAATGTGCTTGTCAATTAGTGAGGATGGATTGAACCTTTGGAGTGCTCTGAGACATCGGAGAACATGTTAGAAATCAGATTTACACCCTGACTTCAAGATTCTTCAAATATTTATGATGATTATTAATTTTAGATTTTGGCCCTCCATTTTGAAAAGATTGTCTAAAAATTTTTTAAAAATCCCTTTTGGTCAAAGACAAGGCCAGACCGTGCTTTAGCAAGGGGCACTTATAAAGCATTTTTAATTTTTTTAATGTTGACTGAATTTTGGATCATTTGTGAGGGTTTTTTTTTAAGTAGTTATTTCTGGTTACACGGTGATGGTCATTTCTGTTAAAATGTAGGCAATAGAAGGAAAAGTATAAAAGTTATCTGAGCTAGGGGTGCAGTGGCACACACTTATAATATTGACACACTTGGGAGGCTGAGGCAGGGGATCATAAATTCAAGGCCACTTCAACCCTATCTGAAAGCAAAGCAAAACAAAACAAAAAATAAGATGTTTTTATCCTGAGCTATATGGATATACCTTCAACAACATAGTCTTTGTAATATATATTCTTGAATGAACTATGTACACTAGGCTGGCCTCAAACTCAAAGAGATGTCTGCCTCTAGAGTACTGGGATTAAAGGCATGTATTAAAGATATGCCTGGCTCTGATCTGTATTTTTTTTCATTTATTTATCTGTTTATTTTTATTTCGTATGTACTTGTGTTGTGGCTGTATGTGTGTCTCTGTAAAGATGCCAGCTCCCCTGGAACTAGAGTGAGAGACAGTTGTGAACTGCCCCGTGTGGCTGGGAATTAAAGCTGAGTCCTCTGATAGAGAAGTCAGTGCTCTTAACCACTAAGCTATTTCTCCAGTCCCTCTAATCTGTATCTTTTTTCTTTCTTTTTTTTTTTTTTTTTTTTTTTTTTTCCTGAGACAGGGTTTCTCTGTGTAATCCTGGCTGTCCTGGAACTCACTTTGTAGACCAGGCTGGCCTCAAACCCAGAAATCTACCTGCCTCTGCCTCCCGAGTGCTGGGATTAAAGGCGTGTGCCACCACTGCCCGGTCTAATCTGTATATTTCTAATAGTCAATTTGTTTCATGTCACCTCTTCTCTCTTGGTTTCTTCGTGTCCATTCGGACAGCTTATATTGTTCACAGTATACTTAGTACTTTTTAATACTCTCATAGGTTTTAAAAATGGGACAGTAAGATTTCTCTCAGCTTACCTCTGTCAGCTGACTTGTCACTGTTTCACCACTGGGAGAAAGATGTACCCAGGTGGAGGTTTGAATGACAGCGGTCTCCGTAGGCTCATATGTTTGACTTCTTGGTCCTCAGTTGATGGAACTGTTTGGGAAGGATTAGAAAGTGTGGCCTTGTTGGAGTGGGTGTGGCCTTGTTGGAGTGGGTGTGGCCTTGTTGGAGTGGGTGTGGCCTTGTTGGAGTGGGTGTGGCCTTGTTGGAGTGGGTGTGGCCTTGTTGGAGGCGATGTGTTGCTGAGGATGGCTTTAGGGTTTGAAATCTCTCTCTCTCTTCCTCTCTCCCCCCCTCCATCTCCCCTTCCCTTTCTCTCCCTCCCCCTCTCTGCTTGCTCCCTGTAGGTCAGGCTATAAAGCTCTCCCCTGCTTCTTCAGTGCCATGCCTGTCTGTGTCCTGCCATGATTGTAGACTAACCCTCTAAAATTGTTAGCAATCCCCCAGTTAAATGATTTATTAGAATTATTAAGAATTGCCCTGGTCATGGTGTCTTTTCACAGCAGTAGAACAGTAACTAAGACAACCTCAAATTCTCAACCATGCTTATCTTTGTTGGATAGTGTTTGTTTGTTTGTTTGTTTCAAGACAAGATTTCTATGTGTAGTTCTGGCTGTCCTGGAACTCTGTAGATCAAGCTGGTCTCTACCTCTGAAATCCACCTGCCTCTGCTCCCTGAGTGCTGGAATTTGAGACAAAGTCTCTCTTTGATTGTAATTTTCTCTCTCCATCCACCCAAGTGCTGGGATTACAGGCATGGACCTCAGTATCTGGCCCCTCTTTAATGTCACAGATTGGGCATTCTCGTCTAGTTGAAGACACTTTTTTCCAATCTGTTATGTCTCTGGTACCATTTTATATAATAAGAATAAAATCCATTGACATAAAGGGACATTTAGTGCTATCAAGAGCAAACATATGTCAGATCAAGAAATGAGGGCACGGAGCTGGAGAGATGGCTCAGCAGTTAAGAGCACTGATTGCTCTTCTGAAGGTCCTGAGTTCAAATCCCAGCAACCACATGGTGGCTCACAACCATCCATAATGAGATCTGATGCCCTCATCTGGAGTGTCTGAAGACAGCTACAGTGTACTCACATATGATAGGAAAGAAAGAAAGGAAGGAAGGAAGGAAGGAAGGAAGGAAGGAAGGAAGGAAGAAAGAAAGAAAGAAAGAAAGAAAGAAAGAAAGAAAGAAAGAAAGAAAGAAAGAAAGAAAGAAAGAAAAGCAGGCACTAGGTAGGTGTAGTTGTCAGGGCCATAATGTCAGCACTCAGGTGTTTGAAGCCAAAAATTTTCAAGTTCAAGGCTAGTCTGAGTTAAGTAACAGGCTGTTGTCTCAAAGAATAAACAAGCCCTACTCCCCCTTCCAACTTGAAATCAGATCCCTGCTGTGCTGTTTAGCTGCCCCACCCCCACCAGCTTCCTGCTTTTTATTTCCCTTTTCTAGGATTAGCCCTGGACCCACTGGGTCAGCTCTTCCATTCAATTTCCTCCAGGGGGCGCTGTAGAGCTTCACACCGCCCACCACCTCCACATCACAGCTGGTTTGGTTGTCTTCAAGATCTTTCTTTGAACCTAGGATCTGGTAGAGACTCTGTGGGGTCCACAGTCTGTGTACCCCGTATCCTATGGAGCTGGAGAAAGTGTAGCCCACTGTTGCCACTTGAGAGCATGCCCCTGCTGCACACACCACTTGCCTGGAGCAAGCTATCACCATGTTTGAGTGTTTACAGATCTGGGTAAGAAGGGAGTTTGTTTTACAGGGTGTCATTTGCAAAATCCCCAAAACTGGAAAGTCCTTCCTATTTAATTAAAACAAAAGACTATAAGCCCACCATTTCAGAGACTGAAGTAGAAGACTCCTAAGTTTAAAGCCTCCCCGAGCTATAGACAAGACTCATATCAGAAAAGATTTTTTTTTTTTTGAGACAGGATTTCTCTGTGTAGCTCTGGCTATCCTGGAACTCACTCTGTAGACCAGGCTGGCCTTGAACTCAGAAATCCACCTGCCTCTGCCTCCCAAGTGCTGGGATTAAAGGTGTATGCCACCACCGCCCGGCCTAGAAAAGAATGTTTTAATCAGGGAAAGAAAACAGACAAGAAGCTGTTCTATACTGAATGCATAATAAAATGTAAGCAACATGGCTTCACCCCAAAATAATGCATATACAAACACACACACACACACACACACACACACACACACACACCTGTGCCCCACATGGGACACACCAGAAATACTTTGTCAAAGCAACCTCTGTCCATCTGCTGGGATGGAGAGTTCCTTCACACCCAGTTTTTAATGACATACAAATTGTAGTGACTTACTTTTCACTGAATGAGACAGCTATTCTTCACTTACGAGCTTCCCTTCCTGTAAAGGAATCCTTTATCCGCCAGAGCAACTGGCCGCCAACTCACCTGACAGGAGAGAACAGGCATTTCTTTTCTCCTCTGCCTTTGCTTGGGAAGCAGTTTCCCAGGGGCTGCTCAGGCTGCTTCTCCAAGGACAGCAAGTCTGGAGACGTGGGGAGACCCAGCACCCACGATCATATAATGCCTTGGGTCCTGAGCTCCAGGGCCCATCACCATGGCTGGAGGATGCGTTTTATAACTAGGCCTTCAAGTGCTGCACACCTACCCAGGCACAGGCTCTATCTGTGCCTAGAGTTTCACAAAATACTGTATTATGACGGCAGCTTACTTTAACAAGAGGAAAGGAGAAGCGGGATCAGGACAGACTTGGATGAAGCCACCAATCAGGAAGTTAGTGTACACAGCGTGCCCAGGAAGAATATGTTAAAGATATTTCCTCTGCAGCCAGGAAGATCCAGGGTGGGAAACAAGGATCCACGCGCACTGTTTGCCAAGAGCCGTTTGCTTGCCGGTATCTTAGCCCTGTCTGCTCAGCCCTGCCTCTTCTCCGTACTGTGAATATAGTCATTGCAGCAATGAAGAAATGCCTCAAACTTCTAACATGCAGTTGTGAAACCCAGTGTTAGAATTTCATCACTTAGTAATTTTAGCCTTTGACATGATCTCTGGATGACCTGGAACTCCTGGTGATGCTCCTGCCTCTGTCTCTCCCAGCTACTAGGGTTACCACTGTGCACCCCTCCCATTCTTTCTCAGTGGTCACTAATGCATCTCCCGCAGACTCCTTTTCCTTATTTTGGCACATCAAAATTCCATGTAATCTATACAACCTCCAAGTTCTCTCCTGTCTTAATGGGACATGATTATTAAATTACAAGGATGGCTGGGTGGTGGTCCATCCCTTTAATCCCAGTGCTTGGGAGGCAGAGGCAAATGGATCTGCGTTCAACACCAGCCTGGTTTCCAGGACAGCAGGGGCTAAAAATCAGAAGGATCAAGTCATAAATCCATTTATCCTGAGACAAATAGACATCCAGGTAGTAAATAGATACCCAGTAATGAAAAATAGGCACATGCTAGTGTTGGGGTGGGGGATGGGCAGGAGTACTTCCAGCTGGGGTGAAAGCCATGGTAGGAAAGGCTGTAGGCAGACCCCAGCAGGCTTGTGAATTAGCAACACTTTCCTGTGCATATGCATTTGCGGACTGCCATGAGATCCTTGGGGAAACTTGCTTCTAACGTTGTCATGTGTGCAGTGACACTGTGTGTTGTTGGTGGTATCTTATGTTTCTGCCAGACTGTATTCACCATATGCGAGACAATGTGAAACCTCTTGGGTTACCACAGAGGCTTGGATTCGGGCACATATGTGGTCTCAGTTGGGCAAGAGTCCAAAGAATGAATGCACTTTTACTAATAGAGGGAGGCAGGTTTAGCTGAGGTTAGGAACAGGGCCACTTTGGCTTTTTACTCATGGGGCCCTGTCTGTGGTCTCTGACGGTGTTCATCGTTTCTCAGCACCAGTGCGAAGTGAACCATTCTGTAATTGGCAGTTGAGATAAAACGTGAGGGATCTGAGGGATGGATAACCCACAACTGAGAAATAAAATAAATGTGTTTACAGACAAATGCCAAATTGAATGGCAGAGCAGGGGACAGGAGCCCAAAGTCTAGGATTCCAGGCCACCTGGAGGCCTGCTGATGTCCTGAACCCCAGTTTCCTCAGCTCACAAATGAGTAACAGACTCCTGTTCTTGCCTGCTCTAAGGGTTGTTTCAAGCAGCAAATGGGGTGAGTAGTTTGTCCACCTTGGGGTGGTGGCAGCTCATTTGCATAACACCTTTTGCTATATCAGAGAATAACCTTGCTGCTGGCTGCAGGGGTTGAGGAAGCATTGTAATTTCCAGACTCCTTAATTGCAGTGTGCCCAAAGGTTTCTTTGAAAGATGCTTTTTAGAGTTGGGAAAATGACTCCCCTATGGCAGTAGCCCTGACTAAGGGTCAAGTTCCTGGAATGCTCCATTTTGCTTAGTTTTGGGAGCTAAGGGAGAGTTCTGAGATGGGCTGGTTATTTGAGCCTTTATAAATTATCTTTTTTTTTTTTTGGACAGAGTTTCTCTGTGTAGGAACTCATTATGCAGACCAGACTGTCCTGGAACTCATAGAGGTCCACCTGCCTCTGAGTCCTAAGTGTTGGTATTAAATGCATGGACCACCCCTCCCAAGCCCAATATCTTCTTAATGCAGTTTTCTCTATAGAAATGGCTTTCCTAGGGCCAAGAGTTTAGTTTCTTGGTAGAGTGCTTGCCTAGCGCCTAAGGACCTCAGTTCAGTCCCCAGCACCAAAACGCAAAATAAACTAAGAATGGTCTCTAGATATTGATTGCATCACCGTCAAGACTCAACCTAATTCATGAAGGACAGGCAGCTTTCCCAGGCTCTCAGGGTATTTTATTTGACAGAGGACAGCGTATTGGAGAAGGGAGCATGACGACGCTCCAGAGCAGAGCTCAGTCATTGTTCAGCAGATAACTATCCATGGCCAAGATGGACTTTTCTCCCTTGATAAATGAAAACAAAAGACAAAACAAAAACAGCCAGCACTCTTCGTTCCACTCACCATATAGCAAAAGCGGGGACCCTGAACTCTGTTCAATTTTCTTGAGGGGCTATCAGCGCAGCTTCTTTCTTCATCTTCCCATTGGTTGCTTTCTGACTCCGTCTCTCCCGCTGCCTTCCCATTGGTTGCTTTCTGACTCTGTCTCTCCCGCTGCCTTCCCATTGGTTGCTCTCTGACTCTGTCTCTCCCGCTGCCTTCCCATTGGTTGCTTTCTGACTCTGTCTCTCCCGCTGCCTCCCCATTGGTTGTTTCCTGACTCTGTCTCACCTGCTGCAGATAGAAGAGTTGCAGCTCAGGTTTTGTTTTTTGTTTGTTTGTTTTTTGTTTTTTGGGTTTTTTTTTTTTTTTTTTTTTACTTTGTTTCTTGGTGAAATGCTGCAGTTGGGAGTTGTGAATGGATGGCTCAGGCAAGCCCTTTAGAAGCTAAGTAGGCATCATCTGACCTCCACTGTCTTTAAAGAAAGGACTTAAAATGGCTTAAGAGATTAAGAGAAGTAACAGTAACTAAGGAGAACTGCGAACTGGGGGAGGAAGCAGGAAGGCAGCAAACATCTCTCCGAGAGAAACTCGCTCCCGCTCCAGCCTTCCAGACAGGCGCTATGGGTGGGCTGCCCTGGGAATGGAGGATAGCCACCCTCAGAGCGCAGGCCAGGAGTCATTCTGGCTCAGCTCTATGCCTTGCTAGTCAACTATGAGTTTTTATTGGATTCAAATTGGAGTGAAGCTCAAAATTAGGTTTGGAACCCACCCTTTTGGTTACTGTTCTGTCTAGCAGACCCTCCTCATCCTCGTGTCTGCAGTTTTCTCATGAGAAACTACCGACCTGAGGACTCGGCACCAGACTCTACAAGGAAGGAGGACTCAACGTCTCCCCCTCACTCACGCCCCCCACCCCCCCACCCCCACCCCCGCGCGCCCATGAAGTCAGAGAGGTAGCTGCAGAAGTTGGTGGGCTTTCTCGGAGTGGAGGGCTTCCAGCCTTCTCCCTCGGGGCTATAACTGGTTCTCTCAAGCCGCTGCTGCCTCCTCCTCCTCCTCCTCTCTCCTTCCTTGTCCTCCTCCTCCTCCTTTTCTTCATGTCATCTCTGTAGACCAAGCTGGCCTTGAACTCATAGAGATCCGCCTGCCTCTTCCATATACCACTATTGCCAGGCTTCTTCTAATCCCTGCTCTTTGTTACCAGTAAGGAGTCTTCTCTTTTTTTCCTCTTTTTTAATTTTAATTTTTTAAAAAAGAACAGTAGTTGTGTTCCTAGTTTTTAAAAATCACTATGTACATTTGTATGTGGGTATGTGCATGTGGATGCAGAAAATTAAAGCACTCTGGAACAGTCCTTTGCAAGAACAGTGCCCATTCTGGACCCATAATCTCTTAAATCCCTCTGTAATTACTTTTGACCCCAGCAGTTGGGAGGCAGAGGCAGGTTGATCTCTGAGTTCAAGGCCAGCCTGGTCTACAGAGTGAGTTCCATGACAGCCAAGGCTACACAGAGAAACCCGAACTGGAAAAACAAAACAAAACAAGCAAACAAACAAACAAACAAATAAAAAGTACACACTCTTTAGTCCCCCTTTTTTAGAAACTGTAGCCCAGGCTAACCTCAAACTGGCTGTCTGTGGAGTGGAGGTTGATCTTGAACTCCTGATTGGTCCCCGTGCCTCTGCTTCCCAAGCACGGGGATTATTGGTATGTAATTATACCATGTAGCCCCTCCCCCAGCTTCCCACTCTAACCTCTACTTAGCAGAAGTTTCTTAGATGGAAAACTTCACCTCCCTTTTCCTTCCTTCTTCCTCCTCCCCATTCCTTCCTTCTCCTTCCTCCCCATTCCTTCCTTCTCCCTCCTCCCCATTCCTTCATTCTCCCTCCTCCCTGCATCCCCTTTTCTCTCTGGGTTTCATTCACCCAACTGTCAGCAACTAAACACTGAAAAGCTTTAAGAAAAGGACTATGTCAGCACTGGGGAGGCTGAGGCAGGCAGATCTCTGTGAGGTTGAGGCCAGCCTGGTCTACAAAGTGAGACCCAGGTAATCTGACACCCTTTTCTGGCCTCTGTGCACACCAGGAACTTACATGGTGCATAACCATACATGCACACAAATACTCAAACACATAAATGTAAATAAATCATAAGGAAGTAAGCATGGAAAGAGAAGCTCTCCATGAGGAAGGAAGTGCATGCAAGGATATGCGTATATATGTATGTGTGTGTGTGTGTGTGTGTGTGTGTGTGTGTGTGTGTATATATATATATATATATATATATATACACACACACATACATAAATGTACACATATATATGTATATATACACATTCATGTATGCACACATATATATGCATATATGTGGTTGACATATGTTGATAAATAATTATATATATAATAGTATATATATATATATAATATACATGTATATAATATATATGTATATATATTGCAGAGGGAGAGACTTGACCAGGGTGCTACTGGCACAGAAAGGAGGCTCTGTCTAGTCACTAAGCCATCCATGAGAAGCAGTGAACCTAACTGGGCCCTGCATGTGAACAACAGGCGGCAGCAGTAGCTGAGGAAGCCGTGCTGAGTGAGGGATGCAGTCTAGAGAAAGACACAGGCCAGAAGACAAGTTGTTGTCTGGAGGGCTGGGGAGAGGGGGAGACGCAGGCAGTAATATGGACGCATAGTCTGAGAGAGTGAGGGTCTGTAGGATGTGGATGCTCTCCCTTCGTCTTGTGTGATCAGGGGAGGGGAGGTTTTGAAATTCCCTTATTGTGGTTGGATCTAAAGCCACCCCATTGAAAACCTCCCCATGCAGAAAGATAGCATACGGTGTCTGTTGGGGGTTGGGGGAGAACTGTAGAGGTTGGCAGTCGATGACGTGGAAGGAATGATGGCAGCCAGAGGAAGTATGAAAGGAGTGGAGCTTTCTATTGTGTGCGTCTATCCCAGCCTTGACTTGGGCTCAGTGTCAAAAAGACAAACACAGCACATGCCCTCCCTGGAGCTCCTGGCCCAGAGTTGACAGGCAGGCAGAGTCTACAGGCAGGCAGAGTCGACAGGCAGGCAGAGCCCAGCGAGAGCCCTCGTGGGCTCTGTCGCAGGAGGCACACTTTCGAGTGATTGAGAATAACCAGATCACAAGATCATGCCACTGAGTCTTAACCTGGGAAAAATGGACACAGCCACTAGGGCTTCAGGTGACAAAAAGCAGAAAACAGGGGGACTCTATGGGCCTGGGCACCCAGGCTATGGATGTCACATGTTGAATGTTACTCAGAAGTTTTTGACACAGGGGTATAAGCTTAATGTATCTTTCTGCCAGCGCGACAATTGACACATGTGCAAAAGCTCAGGCTAGCATGATTTACCCCTCTGAACATACGATGTTCTAATGTTTGCACCTCCACTCCTGCTTTAGGCCTTTTTGGGGCTGGAGAGCAGGATTTCACCCCAGGCTAACTCTAGCTTATTATGTAACCCATCTTGATGCCAATTCACAATCCTCCTGCCTCAGCCTCCAGAGTGCTGGAATTACAGGTGTGAGCCATTATGCCTAGCCACTGATTGGGTCATTTACAAAAATAATATGCTTGGAGCAGAAGAATTGTAGCACTTTTAATTTTTTCTAATGAGAAGAGGTAAGAGAGTAGGAAGGGATAAATTCGGGGTTGAATAAGAAAAAATAGCTCCAAGGAAAACTGCAACCCCTTTAGATGGAGGTTAGTGTGGTGGAAGCAAGGTGAGGCTGAAATTGTCCTCCCACAGCAGCTGGAATACATGCTCCTGGCTCCCATGGGCTCTGCCTGCCCTGGGGAAAGACAGGAGTCAATCTGACTCTGGTTCTCCAGTCTCTTGGGAGGGAAGTGGATGAACCAGCATTTAGATCACTGGTTCCCAACCTGAGGGTCTTGACCCCTTGAAAGACTCTTCAAGGAGCTGCCTGAGGCCATTGGAAAACACAGATAACATTCATAACAGTAGCAAAATTACAGTTATGAAGTAGCAATGAAAATGATTATGGTTGAGGGTCACCACAACATGAGGAACTGTATTAAAAGGTTGCAGCACAGCCTATTAGCCTCACAAGGACCCAGGCCTTAGCTTAGTGGATGCTCCTGAGAGCCAGGCTCCACTGCACCACTGCACCACTGCACCACTGCACCCTGCCGATTTGTGTGGTGTCAGAGCTTTCAAGGAAGAGCTTAGGAGTCAACCACTAGTGCTTTGAACACATTCATTTGAAAGGTGTGCAAATTTTCTGGGTTTCAGCTTGATCAGTTGTATGTTAATCAGTTATATTTAACTTCATTGATACAAAGAAAAAACTAATTAAGGGTACCTGGCATCTGATTAATTTTTCTGTTGTTTATTTGGTTGGTTGTGTTCTGAGAGAGGGTCTTGTAGCCCAGGCAGGCCTCATACTCTTTTTGTAGTGAAGGCTAGCCTTGATCCTCCTGTCCCCACCGGCAAACACTGAGACTCAGGTGTGTATGGATGGCATTGGTTGTTTTGAAAGGTGTATTGGACCCACAACAATGCCTGACTCTTACATAGAGCTCTACAGCACACATAAACCATCTCTACACCTTTACAATCCATACATCCCAGCACCCAGGAAGTAACCAGGGGAAACCTGCTTTGCTTCCCACTGACCAGGATATAAAGGGGAAGGCGCAGCGTGAGCGACTGCCCTAATCATACTTCATGGGGAGATTCAACTCACGGGCCCATGCTTCCTCCTCTGCACCCATGGGTGAAAGTCTTGGGGCCAGGCCCACCCTGTGCAGTGGATACTATCAATATCCACATATCTAATTTTATCTCCCCTCAGCTCCTCTCACCTCACCTCAGCTGCCCTCAGCTCACCTCACCTCAGCTCACCCTGCCTCACCTCAGCTCCCCTCCCCTCCTCTCAGCTCACCCTGCCACGCCCCAGCTCACCTGGCTTCAGCTCACCCCGCTTCTTATCTCACAATGATAAGACAACCAGTCAGTATCACCCCCACCATGAGGAAAATGTACTGTGGGAGGGTGAGAAACCAAGCCAGGCTGGAGCTGGAGGACTCCTCGCCACACCTTGCCATGAACCCCAAGAAAAAGAAAATCACTAGACAGCAATGAGGCAGTGGTGGCGCACACCTTTACTCCCAGCACTGGGGAGGCGGAGGCAGGCTGAGCTCTGTGAGTTTGAGGTCTACAGAGTGAGTTCCAGGAAAGCCAGGACTACACAGAGAAACCCTGCCTCAAAAACAATCAAACAAACAAACAAACAAAAACAAAAAACAAGCAAACTAGACAACAAAGCCACTGTTACAAACTTACCATCTTGACCTTAGCCCAAAGATCAAAGAAGAAAGCTCTCTTGAAAAAACTGTTAACAAAATGTGACAACTTTGTAAGAAGTATCTCCCTCTTTGAATGAAATGAGACTAAAAGTCTTACATAGCTTCTGGCTTCCTCATTATTCAGTGCTACTTAGAAGAATTTAAGTGGGCAAAGCCAGGAGCAGGGGCCAGGCCTGTACTCCCAGCCTGGGGAGGCCAAGGCAGGAGGAGCAGATCAGATCAGCCACGGCTACATAACAAACATGAGGCCAGCCTGGGCTACACAGGATCCTGTCTCAAAACAACAGCCACAACAACAAAGAATCTAGGGGCTGGTGAGATGGCTCAGTGGGTAAAGGCATTTGCCACCAAGCTGGGTAGCCAGATCTGAGCCCTGGAACTCATGTGATGGAAACATTGATCTGACTTCCACAAGTTGTTCTCTGAGTTCCATAAGACTGCTATAGCATATGGGTACTCCACCCCCTGGGGACCCCCTGCCCCTGCACTCGCCTCAGGCACGCACGGTTTCTCTCTTAATAAAATAATAAAACTTGAAAAAACTGGAGTGGGAAGGTTCTCATGTGTGTTACTCTGTGTTTATGACAAGCTCAGTCAAAGGTGAGGATTTCTCTAACTCTCAGGATCTGGTAAATTATTTACCTAAAATGTTAATATTCCATGTACGTTTGTTGTGTGGGTTCATTTGAGACAATCCTTTTGTAGCTCAGGCTGGCCTTGAACTCCTGTTTCCTCTCGACTTCCTTATTCTGGGATGGCAGGCATAGGGCGCTACACCCAGCAGCCTCCCGTCTTTCCATTTGATTTAGGCTACTTTGTTCTTGTCTCATGCTTCTGGGCACAGACCCCCACTTCCCTGCAGTGGAAAGGAGGGCGGGGAAGGGGTCCCCTAGCCCTGCTGCCTTATTTTAAGCTTTAAGAAAATGACGCGTGCACACACACGTTCTCCTAGACAACGGCGACCTTGAGAAACTTGGTGAATTCACCACTGACTAGAAGCAAGCTCCTGAACATTGGGACCTTTCCCCATCTCTGCACAGTGATGGAACAACACGCAGACGACAAGGACATCTGTACCAACATCGCCAGAGTCTTTAGGTAGGCAGACTAAGAAAATGCCTCATTTAAAAATGTGTAGTTGTTAGTTTTTGTATCCTTGGTGTAAAGTGCCTCCCTCAGATCAGCCTGCGGGGCATTTTGTTGATTAGTAAGAGGTGGCCCCGCCCACTCTCCTGGGCAGGTGGGCCTGGCTTATAGGAAAACAGGCAGTGCCAGCTATAAATACAAGCTAAAGGTTCCCGGTCTGCCTCAGTTCCTGCCTCCAGGTTCCTCTCTGAGTGTGTGACTTGACTTCCCTTCCTTCCCTCAGTGAAGGGGACAGTAATTCAGAAACATAAGCCGAATAGGCCCTTTCCTAACGCGTGTTGCTCTTAATTTTTTTTTCACACAAAGGGAAGCAAATTGAGCCGATGCCAATGTATATCCTGAGTGCTGTCTAGTATCTGCACACGGCTGGAAAGGACTTTTTTCTTGTTAAGTTCATCTACAGAGGACATCTTGAATGTAGTTTAAAAGCCCCAATTCAGGCTGATTTCTTGTGTGACTCTGACGCAACTCTAATCTTATTTATTGATGGTCGGTCACTTAGCACTTAGGGGGGCTGTGAACTGTCTTTGTTGCCCCTCGATAGAGAACTATGTACCACAAAACGTATCAAACTTTTTGTCATACTGGAAATACTACTTAGGTGCTTTAATTCTGATTCAAGCCTGGTGTGATTTAGTTTGCAGTAGTTATTTTTGAAAGGTTTGTGATGGTTCAAGAGGGCCACTGAAATGGGTTGTTGGAGTATGGAGTCCATTAGGTGACATTAGTGTCATGGAATGACAGCCAGCCAGCATGGTGGGGGCTCTGAAGAGAGGACTGAATAAGAGCCCACATGGCAGAAGTGGGCTCTCCTGTATGTCCTAAGGACAGTTCTGGCCTGTAGCCAGGCTCTCTGCTTCCCAGGCCCGACGCAGGAAAGGGTTTGGGGAGCAAGAAAAGTGACCAGTACCCCTTTTGATGTAAACTCACTCCTCCAGGTGAGCTGTGCTAACACCTAAGACCTGCAGACTGTGCTCAGCGGGTGCTGTGGGTATCTGTCTGTGGGACTGGCCTGGGCGGCTCAATTCCAGCATTACACTCTTAGACCTGTGTCTGTCATTAGAACTTGGACTCACACATTCACTAGTCACCTTTGCACTTTCTCTGACCCACATTTGATCATCATTTGAATCTAGGTTGTTTGAAAGTAGCCAGGTGCTGATAAATTCCAGCAATGCCTTTAAAGTCATGCATTTACAGTTTTTCTTCTGTGTGCTTGGCCAACAATCTCGCAAGATGATCCCCCTCATTCATCTCTCTCTCTCTCTCTCTCTCTCTCTCTCTCTCTCTCTCTCTCTCTCATCTTACTTGGTTGCCTTAGCCTCCTAAGTGCCAAGAGTAGGTGCCACCTCACCTAGCTTTTTAAAAAATGTCCTTTAATACAATTTTATAGATATCTCCATAAGGATTTCACATCCTTTCAAGATTATTCTTAGGTTTATGGAAATACATTACTTCCTCATAGACTATACTGATGACTATAAATAGTCAATATTTACCTACTAATTTTATTTTCGGGAACCTGGTGAGCATTATGTCTGCTTGTCTATAGATTCTCTTATATTGTCTATGCAAGTTGTCTGCAAATGAGAATGATTATTGTGCTTCTGTCAAAAATAATGCAGTTCTTCCACTACTTCTTTTAGGAATTTAAATTTAGGGCCAGGCAGTGGTGGCGCACGCCTTTAATCCCAGCACTTGGGAGGCAGAGGCAGGCAGATTTCTGAGTTCGAGGCCAACCTGGTTTACAAAGTGAGTTCCAGGACAGCCAGGGCTATACAGAGAAACCCTGTCTCAAAAAAAAAAAAAAAACCAAAAAAAAAAAAAAAATCAATTCCAAACACACATGCTTGGTCTTCCTGTGTTGTACAGGCTAGTTTCCAAGTCCCCAGGCTCAATGGCCCCATAATTCTTAGACCCCCCAAGTGCTGCCATTGTAGTTGGGCACTACAATGGCCATGGTCTGCTGCATGGTGACCAGAGAAGGCTGTCTGGAGGGCTGTGAAGATATGCTGAAACTCACAGTAGGACAGTAGTCATGTCTGCCCATCGACCTATAACTTATGAAAGGCTCCTGTTTGCTATGAGCTTTTCAGTATTGGCTTTGAGGTTTGCTTGCTGCTCGTGGAACATTTTCAGCCATGCTTGTCCCACGGGCTTCTTTGGCTGATGTTAGTTTTTATACCTGCTTCTGATGGCGTGGTTATCCAAACAGATACTGCAGCAATTTCTGAGCTTCCGTTTTGAACATCCTATCTAGTTTTTTGTCAACTTGACACAAATCTAGAGTCAGTCATCTGGAACGAGGGGACCTTAATAGAGGGATCACCTCCATACGATTGCATATAGAAAGATCTGTGAGACATTTTCTTGATGAGTGATTGATGGTAGATGGCCCAGCCCACTGGGGGGGGGGGGGCAGAGGTGGGGTGCCACTGCTAGGTAGCTGGTTCTGGGCTGTATAAGAAGACAAGCTGAGCACACCACAGCCAAACAAGCTAGCGAGCAGTGTTCCTCTGTGGTCTCCGCTTTAGTTTCTGCCTTGGCTTCCCTTCATAAGCTATAAGGTCACAGCATTTATCACAGCAACAGAAAGCAAAGGAGGACAGCACTCTGCCATCTTCAGGGTTCTGCCTCCTGGGAAGCAAATGCAGGGCCTCATGCCTGCTAGCCAAGTGTTTACCACCGAGGAGGGGGCTTTAGAAACGCTCACCCTTGCTCTGTCCTCTTAGAGTCCAGAGCAGATAGCAAACCTCCTTGCATTTTCTCTGGATTTCTGGACTTCTTTTCCTGAATTTGCATGGTCTGCATTTACAGTGATACTATGTGCACTTAAATTAAAAAAAAAATGGTAGCATTTGTTCTGATTCTCCCACTTGGCATTTTCCACAGCAAACTAACCTCTTACCGTGACTGCTGTGCGGCCCTGGCCAGCTATTCCAGATGTTACGCCTTGTTTCTAAGTCTATTGAACAAATACCAGAAGAACCAGGTCAGTCACGCGTGCCTCTGTTTGGTGTCCTCAGCGAGTTTATCTTTTTAATGTTTTGGTTCCTACTAGAAGCTCCCTTCCATTCGTGGTGTAATGGCCCCAGGGGGCAGTGAATACCTGCAAGGATTGAACAGAGAATAATCGGAGGCGGAAACAGGGATCTGACGGGAGGTTCCTGATTTAGGGGTACACTGCAGGAGTTCTGTTCTTCCTGGGGGTTTACAAACTGCCTACATGAGTTTCCCTGGGGTGGGCATGAAGTACACTGGCAACTTCAGTAGAAGCCCCTACTGAACTTCACCTCGGGTTTATGGAGTCAGAGGGGCAGAGTGTGGCCTGTCTACCTGCATTTTAACAAGAACGATGCAAGCAAAAGAGGTCATCTACATGAGCTATACTTTGAAGATTCTTTTAGCTTTTAAATTCACAAATTCTTTGATCATGTTGTATTTTAGACTATGGAATTTCAAGTTAAAGTATTTGAAGAATTATCTATCTACTATCATCTATATATTTATATATGTATCTATCTATCTATCTATCTATCTATCTATCTATCTATCTAATATATATGTGCCTGAGCATCTGTCTGTGTACCACATACAGGCAGGGACCCCAGAGGTATTGGATCCCCTGGAACTGGAGTTACAGACAGTTGTGATCTACCTGATTTGGGGTCCTGGGAACTGAACCTGGGTCCTCTGAAAGAGCAGCAAGTGCTCTTAACTGCTGAGCCACCCCTCCCATCCTCAGGATAAAGTATTTATGAAATGGCATAGCTTTAATGGATCATAAAAATATGTGTAATATGTTGTTTGCATTTAAAATTATATATATATATATATATATATATATATATATATATATATATATTATATAGACACACATTGGCATATGTGTGGAGGTGAGAGGACAACTGTATCAGTTGGATCTCTCTTTCTACCACATGGGACCCAGGGATTGAAGTCAGATCAAGTTTGGCAGTTTAAATGGAACTGAATCTAATTTTTCTAGGCCAGTACTTCTGCTGAAAATGTCTACATTTGTCAGCTTACATTATTTTAGCCATGTATTATTGTTCTTTTAGTGGTAGAGAAATTTCTGTCATTCTCTTACCTTAACAAGGTAAGACCTTGCTAAAAGTCCTGGTAACTTACTTTAAAAACTGACCTACAATTTTTTTAACTTTATTTGTGTGTACACATATGCGAGCGATAGAGTAAAAGCTAAGGAGACAGGAAACCAATGGCAGAGGCAGACAGAGCCTTGCTGTGTAGCCCAGGCTGGCCTAGAACTCCATATATAAGCCAGGTGACCTATCCTTGAGGTGCGCCTGCCTCAGCTCCCCAAGTGTGTATCACCATGCACAGCACTGCATGAGTATCACCATGAGTATCACCATGCACAGCACTGCACGAGTATCACCATGCACAGCACTGCATGAGTATCACCGTGCACAGCACTGCATGAGTATCACCGTGCACAGCACTGCACGAGTATCACCATGCACAGCACTGCATGAGTATCACCGTGCACAGCAAGCACTGTATGAGTATCACCGTGCACAGCACTGCATGAGTATCACCAAGCACAGCACTGCACGAGTATCACCATGCACAGCACTGCATGAGTCTTTCCCTGAGTACCTAGGTCACAGAGGCCTTCACGTGGGTGCTTTGGGTTTTCTACACACCCTATCCTTTAAACTTGCAGACTTTCTCGGGTCAGACAGCACATGGACTTGCTTAATCTGCTTTCAGGTATTCACCACATTCTCTTCACTTGTCCGTCAAGCATTGCCTAATTTAGGTTTTGTAAACTAAACTTTATTTTTGTAACCTAACCATAATCTTTGGATGGTGAATTAACCCGAGGATAAACCTTGCTTTCTTGGATATTTTCTTCATTTGCCTTGGGGAGAGCTGTATTTTGGGGGAGAGAGATATGTGCCCCCTGCATGTGCCTGTGGAGGTAAGAGGTCAGTGTTGGGTGTCCTTTCTTATTGTTCTTCTTATGTTCTGAGGCGGGGCTTTTGAAGAACCTGGAGCTCACTGATTGGCCAGGCTGGTTGCCAGCAGGAACCACCCCAGCCGTCCAGTGCTGGGATGACTGACTAGTGTGTCACCTCATGCAGCTGTTTGTGGGGTGCTGGGAACCTGAACTCAGGTCCTCATTCTTGCACAGAAAGCATTTTATCTAGCTCCTAAGCCCCAGGAGTTTCCTTTTAAACAGAAAGGGCCTGGGGAGATGGCTCCAAAGAGAGAGTGCTTGTTGCATGAGCACCAGACCTGGATCTGACTCTCTAGCACCTACACAAAGCCAGTGAGCATGGTAGCCCCCTGCAGCGGTACCTGGCAGGCACAGACGAGGAATGCCTAGGGCAAATCTGGTTACAGAGACTGAATTAGTGACCTCTGCGTTCAAGTGAGAGAGCCTGTCTCAGTATCAGTTGGAGAGTGGCTGGGGAAGATGGTGGCTGTTACTCTCTAGTCAAGTACATCTGCACACACTTGTAAACATACATAAACACCACAAACACGGGCACACACACTACACACAGCACACATACCATAAAAACATACACATACCACAAACACATACATACTACAAATACACATGCATACACCATACACACTCATACACGACACAAATACACATCACACTCACACACATCACAAATACAGTCATACATAACACACACACACACACACACACACACACACACACACACCACACATAAAAGCATCTCAACTAAAGATAAAGGACACTGAACACTGAGTTGTCTCTGTTGGTGGCCTAGATGATGGTTCTGGTGTCTATTTTGCCAGTGCTAGAGACTTTCGATGTCATCCTGGCCGGGGACTTGCTTTGATTTAAAGGACAAGATTTCCTAACATTTAGCCGACTCCTCTTGTCTCAGTACTTGCAGGAGAATCAGGAGTCTGTGACTAGGCTGGGCTGTGTGAAATCCTGTCTCAAACTCAAAAGCAAAACAGACTATAAAATAGCAGGCTCTTTGATTCAGAGTAGAGCCCTGTGAATACCAAAATGGCCACGAAGACCAGTCGTGTGGATGGGGTCCATTGTTGATGTTGTTTACTAGGCCAGCTTGTCTTGGTTAGGGGTTTACTGCTGTGAACAGGCACCATGACCAAGGCAACTCTTACAAGGACAATATTTAATTGGGGCTGGCTTATAGGTTCAGAGATTCAGTCTATTGTCATCAAGGTGGGAGCATGGCAGCATCCAGGCAGGCACGGGTACAGGCAGAGCTGAGAGTTCTACATCTTCATCTGAAGGTCTATTGGAGAAGACTGTTTTTCAGGCAGCTAGGATAAGGGTCTCAAAGCCCACCCTCACAGTGACACACTTCCTCCAACAAGGCCACACCTTCTAACAGTGCCACGTAGGGCCAAGCATATTCAAACCACCACACCAGCCAAGCACAGAGATGAGATATCAGAGAGGGCATAAAGGCCTCCCATCACTGCTGAAGTCTGCCTTGGGTAGTCTTCTGGAGATGGTCTTCAGGATGGAGCTAACTAAGGGCCTCCATGAAAGACCCACAAGCCCAAGAGCCAAGCTGGAGCTGCAGGAAACTGAAAGGTCTGACAAGCACACATACAAGCCTGACCTGGGGAAAGATATTGTCTGTAAAATGTCTGGCCACTCCAAGGATAGCTGCAGCACTAGCTGTGAGCTGACTGGCCAGGGCTCCCAGGAGCTCTCACACCGAGTGAAGGAGAAAGGAAGCAACGCCCTCCAGTAGATCAGCATCACGACCTAGTAGACCGTGTGCCACCTCGTATACACTTTGGGGTACACAAAGCTACAGCCTTGCCCACACCTTAGAGAACATAGAGATGGGGGCAGGGGCAGAGATTCAGGCAATGCTTTCCTGAGCCTGGTCCACGCTGTTCAGAACTGGGCCCTGTATTTTGCTGTACGGCTCCAGGAAGGGACAAAGCAGGCTTATGATAAGGTCCCCAATAGGACTGCGATTTCCTGCAGAAAGGCAGACATGTTGAAAACAGTGTGAATTCAGGAGGAACAATGACATGACCCTGAACTCCATCCAGCAAGAAGTCCAGGAGACAACAGGAAACACTGTTGTACCTATGTGGAGCAAACAGCTGAAGTGTAACATAGCTGGACCCCAGAAATGGCACTGCTCGTGCCCCCCCCCAACAGAGCTCTGAGCCCTTCCCTGTGAAGATGACATTAAAGCTGCAGACCTGTCACTCTCCACCCCATCCCCTAGTATCTCATGGCTTTCCCTTCATCCCCTTCCTCAAGCCAAAGAACTGACATCCCCAGAGTTAAAAGTGAAAATCCACAGTGTGCTGTGTGCTCCCTTGCTTGCGTGTTCTGCGTGAGTGAACTGTTCTTACCTCAGGAAATGGAAAAGTATTTAAAGCTCACTGATAAGATACAAGATGGAGAAAGCATGGCTCCACAGTGCCCTTGGGCATTAGGAGAGTGGCCATTGTTTTAATATGCTACCGACTATTTGATCGAAGCCTAGACATTGTGAAGTTGCACATTAGCATGTAGATGTCTAGATAGGACAATCTCTTCAAGAGTTATGGTTCCATTACTTTGTAAACTGCTATCCTGGTATATTTCAGTTACTTTTTAAAAGATAACTTCTAAAAGAATGTGTTTAATTTGGGCTCACATTTCAGGGAGTTAGAGAGCCCATCATGACAGCTTGAAGGCATAATGACACACCTTCTCCAACAATGCCACACCTCCTAGTCCTTCCCAAACAGTTCTTCCAACTGGGGGCCAAGTATTAAAACTCATCCAAACTACTACAGTATCTGACCCCCAAATCTTATCCTGACATTCTTGTTTTTTACTTCTTTTTATTTTTATTTTTATTTTTATTTTTATTTTTATCTATCTATCTATCTATCTATCTATCTATCTATCTATCTATTTTTGAGATAGGATCTTGTATAACCCAGGCTGGCCTTGAATTTGCTTTGTAGCCAAGGGTGGCTCTGAATTCTTGGTTCTCTTATGTCACCTCCTGAGTGCTGGGACTAGAAGTGTGTACTACCCTGTCTAGCACTAATGTCCTTTTAAAAGCTTATAAATGCTCAGCTCTTTGATTGCCCCTGGAAAGAACTTTATTATCATATTGGCTTCCTCATTAGTGAGATAAATAGTGTGCAGTTGGGGCAGGGTTTGATACACAAAGCTCCAGCCAGCCTTCTGCTTGATAGGCTGCCAGGGTGACCTTGAACTCCTGATTCTTCTGCCTCCACCTCTTAAGTGCTGAGACGACAGGTGAACTCCTGCCATACTCAACTGAGAGAAATAATTTTTAAATTGTCCATTTTATCTTATGTTTTTAAACTTTTCAAAAAGTACCTGTGGGGCTGGAGCGATGGCTCAGTGGTTAAGAGCCCTTGTTTTTGCAGAGGACCCAGGTTTGATTCCCAGCACCCATGTGGTGGCTCACAACCATCTGTAACTCCAGGCCCAGGGGATCCAATGCCTCATCTGACCTCTTCAGACATTAGGCACATTTATAGTGTTGTATGTATGAGCCTACAAATATATATAAAATAAAATAAATAAATGTAAAAATGAAGTTTAGGTTTTTCCAAGTACTCCTTATTATGTCTTTCATTTAACTATTGCAATGTTATACTTTTGAGCTATCTTTTTTTATTCCTGAGTAAGAAAAATACCTAATTTATTCTTTCCCCAAAGCCAAAATATTTGAGAAGAGCAGGTAGTTGGTCAGGCTACCAGGAAGTGATTAAGCATCTCAAATACTGCATTGCACCCTGAAGCTTTACCATTTCTATACAGTATTTCCGTCATTAACCAAAGCTCCCGTAGGTCCTGGACAGTCTTTTCCTGGTGGCCCCAATGCTGCCATCTGTGCAGCTGTCTTCCCCACTGCGGTGAGCTCCCCGGGACACAGGCTGTGATGGGGGATGCTGCTCACATGGGAGGGAAGCTTTTGATATGGAAAGAATGAGTTTGGAGTCTGGGAACTGTTACAAGATCTTTTCTTCCTAATATTCAAGTGTCTTCCTTAAATATTTGCTGTTCTCTTCCTGGTTTGGAGGAGGCCATACTAGTCTCCTCCTCTCTTTTCATACTGGTGGGCTGCCATGAAACCAGCAGAACAGAAAGGAGAGATTTAAAATCACTTCAGATCAGCACAGGTCCAAGTTCCCACCCTGCCCCCAATATAAAAGCCAGTTTCTAGAGATTCCATACCCTACCCTAATATGCTTTGCAGTGGTTTAGAAGTTTGTACCTCTGAGTTTTACCTTGATTTGGAGGTTTAGAACTGATCCTCAAAGTAGAACTCAGCCTCATGGCAGCTTAAGGAAAATGACTACTGCCCATGATTATTTGTATCCTAGCTGTATGAATTGTTTCTGCAAGATTAGCTTAGCAGAAATTGATTTGAAAGCTTTTTAGTTTCTTCATGTACATACCTAACAGCAAGTGCGTAGCCATAGGGAACAGTCTGGAGTGCCTTTGCTCTGTGAGGTTTCGTTTGTTTCTAAGTCCCATCCCCCACCCCATCCCACCCAAGAGCCAGGAAGAGGAGTGTGTTTCCAAAGAATTTACCGAGTTAACCTCAGAGAGTACTAGAAACCCAGATTTCATATTTCAACTATGGCCGTACCAGAAGCTCAGCAGAGCAGGCCTGGGATGGAGAGGGCCAAGTGGTGGAGCCCTCGCCTGCTGTGGGAAAGTCCCGGGTTCAATTCCCAGCACCACGAGTAAAATGCAGTAGGAGCTGTGGGAGAACCCTGCATTGCACCCTGAAGCTTTACCATTTCTATACAGTATTTCCGTCTATCTCATGGTGATTACATACATGTGTAAACATTGCTTTTTTTGGTTGATTCATAAAGCTCAAAAGCTTCTTGAGCTCATAGCCAGTAAGTTTTGAGAAAAATCACCACCACACATGCCCTGTGTCTGAGTCAGGATCTCTATGCTGTACTGAAACACCATGACCAAAAGCAGCTTGGGGAGGAATAGGTTGATTTCACTCCCAGTTCCATAGAACAGTTCCTCACCAGAAGCTGTGTGGGCAGGGACTCTCACAGAGGCCACGGAGGAGTGCTGCTCGCTGGCTTGCTTCCCGTGCCTTGCTTAGCCTGCCTTCTAACAGAACCCAGGATCAGCAGCCCAGGGATGGGCCCACCCACAGTGGGCGGGGCCTTCCCCCATCAATCACTGGTTAAGAAAATGCTTTACAGCTGGGTCTTACAGAGGCATTTTCTCAACTGGAGTTCCCTCCTTTCAGATGACGCTAGCTTCTGTCAAGTTGACATAAAACTAGCTACCATACATCATTTTGAAATTTACTGTACTTTTTGCTAAAAATCGTTTAAACCCTGCTGTTTGCCCTGCCCTCTGCAGTTGAGAAAGCCAACAGTTGTGTGTGTGCATTCACAGTAATTATTCAAATGTCTGATTAATCGGGCTGCTGAAAATTTTACCTCCATGTGAGACAGTTCACAGTACAAATACTCCTTCTATATGGTGTAGCCTTTTTAAAATTAGTTATTATACTAGGAACATTTAGGAGTTTGTCTGAGCCAGGCATGGTAGCTCGTGTCTTTTCTCAAGGAGGCAGAGGCAGGCAGATCTCTGAGTTTGAAGCTAGCCTGGTCTAGAGTTCCGGGACACCCAAGGCTACACAGAGAGACTGTGTCTAAACTGTCTTGAAAAGCAAAACAAAAGAGAAAAAAGTTAATCTGGCCTAATCCAAATTTGTGAATGCATTAAATGGAAAAGGGTTTCTCTGAAATTCTGAACAAGATGGACCTTTGTGTGCTGTCTTTGTGTACATGTATGTAAACCACTTATCACTTAACATTTATTGACCCAGAAAAAATTTGAAACTCTTATGCATATAAAAAATCATGTTGAGGGTCTGGAGAGCTGGCTCAGCGATTCAGAGCACTGACTGCTCTTGCAGAGACCCTGGCTGTGTCTCCAGCACTCCCACGGGAGCTCACGAACATCTGTAACTGCAATCTCAGGGTTGATGCCCTCTTCCAGCCTCTGCCGGCACCAGACACACAAGTGGCGCACAGATATGCATACAGCCAAAACAGCCATACACATAAAATAATAATAAAATAAAGAAAAATTAAAAACTAATAAAAATAAGGCAAGGACCACCAGTCTGGGTCTGGGGGAGTAACCCAGCGAGCCGCCCAGCAAAAAGTTCTGGGTTCAGTTCCTAGTGTCAGACCCTTCTTGTCTGTGTGTCTGGTTTGGGGTGCCTCTCCTTGTCAACATGTCTGCCTCTGACTGGCACCTGGAGTGTATTCTCTGTGACACACACACACACATTTTCTAATCCTCTGAGAGAGGGCTGCCCTGAGTGTCCCCTCAGCAACACGGAGAC
>LR749773.1:676083-740052 GCA_902729485.2 Mus minutoides
AGCTGAGGCAGGGGGATCTTAAGTTAGATGCTAGCCTGGGCTACATGAGCTCCCCCAAACAAAACAAAACAAAAGTTTCATACAAATGTCACCTACACCCTGCACCCACACACACACACACAGCGATGTTATCAGCGGACAGGGTGCTACACAGGAAGCTGTGGCCAGTCACTTCCACAGCACACTGAGGGGGAAATCCTGTACCGGGCTCACTGCTGATGGGAGATGTGAAATATCTCTTCCCCATCTGCTGTTGTTTTTGTTAAAGGGGAAAAAGGAGAGAAATTACATGAGCGAGTACCTACAGCAAGATTCTGACCTATGACTGCCCTACGGCTGTTAAGTGTGACTTGCGCATTTAGAGCAGGCTTTTCTCAGTGTGCTGAAAGTGAACAAGGGGGTAGGTGGCCTTCACTGTTAATCTCTTCACATCTTTCTGTGAGGATGACCCAGGAGGAATTAGAATTTGTGTGTTTTTGTAAAGCCATACAATAAAAAGGACAGCAGAGGTGTCTCGGTTTAATCCCAGGGTCCACACTGGCTTCATTGTCGGAATGAATCTCTCGGGAAGCTTTGGGGATGCAGGTTGCTGGGCCTCACCCTGGCTGGTTCTGGCTGAGGTCTGGGGCGGGACCAGAGAGTCCGTTTCTAAGAAACTCCTTCCCGAGCTTGTGCTGAATAGCAGCTGGGAGAACCTGTAGCACGAATGAGGTAGTTCCCTGAGATGCGTCCTTCAGTGTGTATGAAGTAACTTTGAGATGAACCTCCAGGGGTCTCAAGTGCCAACTCAGGTCACCCTGACATAGGGTGAGCATGTTACAGAAGGGAGTGACTGGTAAGACCAGCCAAGACCAGCCAAGATCATCCATGAGCTTCTCCAGTGAATGTTAGGCTACCTCCTTGGTTTTGCATGGGCAGCTGACAATTTTTGACCTGTTTGCTCTCTGTCTCTGTCTGTCTGTCTGTCTGTCTGTCTGTCTCTCTCTCTCTCTCTCTCTCTGTGTTTGTGTGTAAGTGTGTGCCCGTGGGGGGGGGGGTGTCACATTAAACATGTGCTCTCCCACTGAGCTCTCCCTGGCTACAGAGACAGTTTCTTAGGGAAAACAAGATGTTATGTTATGTTGTGTTAGACTCTTCTCCCAATGTTCTCTGCCAGACTTTTGTCAAAACAAGTTGTCCTGGGACCAGCTGCCATCCTTGGCAGGCATGCAGCACCAATCAGAGTAGCCCACGAGGGAGGAATGAGGTGGGGCCCTTGGGACCTTCAGGACGACCTGCCTGGGGGGAGGTCTCATGGACCACAGTTAGCTAGCCAAGGCCCCAGCTCTTGATTTGTTTCGTGAGACAAGCGCATTAAATGTCATTAAAACGGTCCAATGTTCCTGTAGACTTTTCCCTTTGAAATAGCACAGATGTGTGTAGATGTGTGTGTACCCACATCTGAACCTCGTAAGTCTGCAGCAGACATGTTTGAGAGTGGTGTGCTATTTCTGTTGACAACACATCTTACTCCCAGCCCTGGGTGAAGGGAGCTGAGTTTGCATGTGGTATTTCTCTGGGGGGGGGGTGTAGGCAGGGCGGGGGTGGGACTCCACAGAAGCTTTCAGAATAGACTTCCACGGGGGCAACAAGCGAGTTCTCAACTTATGTCCAAGTGCTGAGACAATCTGTAGCTCAGGTCTCAATGGGCACAAAACTGAGACAAAACAGCCGCCATCAACTCAATTCAAAACCACACTTCCCAGTTTAGGTAAGAATCCCTATCAAGAACCAAGTAAAGGGTAGATCTCATTTAAGCACGAGGCACATATTGTCTGCTTCATGGTGTAAATTGCATTTGGTACAAACCAAATGTGCAAACAGATGGGCTTAATAAGGGAGAAGGCACAAGCTGTGTGCTGAAGCAGGGCGAGCTTCTGAGGTGCCTCTGATGTCAGCGCTACTACATTTAGAAGCCCATCACAGTATGTGTGGGTTTGAATTTTGGAAGAACATAAAGGGATTTTCCCCATCTCTTCTGTAAATATCTACTGGGCAAGAACTCTGGTAGAAAACTCCTGAAATAAGACTTATGTAAGGGGCAGTCTTTTACAAAGGTCACATGAAGTTCACAAGGAACAATCCTTATCTACATTAGCAGCCCCGGCACCACGGATCCTCCTCCGCCTCTCCAGCTCTCCCACTTTTTGGGCAGGGCAAATTTCTTTCTCTCTTCTTTTCTAAACAGAGCTACTAGATGCGGGATGACAGGCAAAGCTTTGCAAACAGGGCCCGGAATCACCAGACTAGCCCCCTTCTTGTGCTGTATTTTTAAAGTCAGCCTCTTGTTCCACGTAGTTCCACTCAGACCTGGAAGGCGAGCCAGCCAGGCATGCCGCGGCATGAGCTCTGATTTGGACAGCTCCGACATCCTGTTGCAGGAAGAGAGACCCAGAATGGCTGGAGATGGGGCTGCAAGCAGAGAGCATCCCACCCTCCCCGTGTTTCTAACTTGGGCCAGGCATTTAGCAGTGCAGAGATAACCCACCCTCCCTCCCTCACATCCTCTTAGCAACTGTGCTGGATTGGCTAGGAAGAGCCCTCCACCCCCTTCCCCTAGTGTCTTTGTGTGGCAACTTGCTTCCACTGGCTCTCTGCCTCCTCCCTGGCAGGAGTGTGCCCTTTGGCTGCCTTCCCGGCCTCTCTGCAGGCACATTCCCAGCGGTGCTGGGCGAGCGAGCAAGAGCGTTTGGCTGAGCGAGCTCCTTGTTCAGCCTTGCCCTCGTTCTGCACCCCTGACCGGGCAGGCTCAGTGGGCCGAAGCTTGCTCATTCTTTCCAGCTCCCACTGTTTTTGTCCTTGTGGAACCGGCTCTTCCCCCACTCAGCACAGAGCCCAAATGCCTTCATGTCTGTGCCTTAAAAAAGAACCCATCACAGTAAAAGTCTTAACTGTTGCCCTGATGTTTTTGAGTGGCAGCCACATAATTGCTGATAGGGTGAGTGGGTTGGCGGTTGGATGGGTGGGTGGGTGGATGTGTGGGTGGTCATCTCTGCCTTCAGAATGGTCTGCTTAGGTCTGCAGTTTTGAGTCTGTGGGTCTCTCAGATTGGTCTGAGATATATATATATATATAATTATTTTTTCTCTCAGGCCAACTGTCAACCTGCCACCAGTGCTGATAGGATAGGTAAATCAGCATATCAACATTTTCTCAGGCGTCTGCAGCCTGCTTTTGGTGATTTTATTCTTCAGCCACTTGTAAACTAAATAATGTTTAGGTTTTATTTAAAGGTGGAAAGTCGGATAAAGCAAACTGGAGATCCTAACTCAATTCTAAGATGCAGGCAGTTTTAGCCAGTTTAAAACAGGGTGTTTAGATTAATTTTCTGGTTAAGGGCATGGGGAGTGTTAAATTTTCAATTCATTTATACCCCCTTCAACGTAATTCTTAAAGGTCCTTCTAAAATGTTTTCCTAGGCTGGGTAGGAGTTGTCTCCTAAGTACGAGGAGTCTGTGGAACATAGTTTATTCCTTCTGTGACAGCTTGACATCGGTCCTTTGCCTGTGGTCAGCATCATGCACTGGGACTATTTTAGGGTGCCGGTGTGAGAGTCATGTGCTCACTCTGGCTGCCTGTGGGCGGGGAGCATTTCGAGGTAAAGCGCTATCAGTCACACAGGGCAGATGGCTGGATTGGATGCTCCTTCGGGATGAGGGAACAGGCAGTGGATGCTTCTGAGCAGAGAAGATCGATTGTTCTGCTCCCAAGATGAAGCAATTCCAAGTCTCCCCCTGCAGTGCACAGACAGGCCACCAGGGGCGCCTTTAACCAGAGAAGGGCGGCAACCAGTTTGAGAGGTTGGAGAATGGTCAAAGATGCCTGGTGTAGGCCTTTAATCCCAGTACACAGAAGGCAGAAGCAGGCAGATCTCTGTGAGCTTGCAGCCAGCCAGGGCTATGTGGAGAGACCCTGTCTTAAACCCCCGCCCCCTGAAAAATGCCTCAAGTCTGTGGGACATTGGAGGTTGAGAGTAGTTGGTAATGAGGTGTTGAAGTGCATCCACATGCTCAGAAGTCCTTATTCAGGCCCTGAGTGTCCCTCACCGTGCAGTCTTCAGGAGCCTCAGTTTCTGTACGTCAGAGTGGGGATGGCAATCTCTCATTGGCTTTAGGCCAATATCTCTCAGATAGAAGAAGGTAGCTCCCATAGTAGCTACTGCTGCTGCTAATGCCCTGGAGCTGGTCACAGACCATTCTTTATAACAGTGTCCTCTTCTGTGTCCTGCCATAGTTAAAAGTCATTTATTTACAACTTGTGGGGCCCATGATGTCTTAACAAAGCGCATGTCAGTTAGGGCGTACCATGCGGACAGGAGGAGGACATGGCTGGCATCCTGGAGGAAGGTCGGCCTCTTACGGGAGTGTGCGGCTGGTCTGTGTTCTGGTTGGCTATAGCTGCTGACAATTAATTCCATTTTCAGCAAAACTGGCATGTCCATATGAAGTGGTTAGACTGCCTTCTCAGGGATACTGAAAGCCTCTCCAGATTCCTTTTCATTTTGTTATTTCAAAACCACGTCATTGTATGTGTGTGTGCCCCGATGTGTTGGTTTAAAAAAATACTGTGAGAGTGGAGTGCTGTTCTCAGGAACTGGGAAGAGTGGGAGATGGAGAGCCATGTGTTGAAGGAACTGCTTCTGTGGTGAGATTGTGGTCTGTGAATCTGGTCATTTGTCATTCGTGGCATCCTTTGTTGTTGTCGTTGTTGTTGTTGTTGTTGTTGTTGTTTGAGATAAGGTCTCACTTGTAGCTTTGGGTCTCCTGGAGCTCACTATGTAGAGCAGGCTGGCCCAGACTCTAAGATCCTCCTGCCTCTGTCTCCCAAGTACTGGGATGAAAGGCAAGTAGCATTACACCCAACTTCCTTGTGATAGTCTCTATAAGGGTTTATGGGATTTGTCTTGTTAGCGAAGAGATACTTTGTATTCTTCAGGTAGATGGTCTGGGCAGCAGTAGATAATCTCTTGGGCAGCTCTGGTTTGGTGGTAGGGGAGACTCTTCAGGGCAGGACTGAGAGAGAGCCCAGGCCACTTAAAATGAGGCCATGGTCTCACAGAGACCCTTGCCTACCTTCCAGCCTCAGGACTGTAGCTGAGCCACGCAAGCGCAGGTGCAGGAACAGCCTTCCACGAGACTGCTTCTGTTTTGGCCTATTTTGTGCTCCTGGCTCCCTGGAAAAAAACATATTTGCAAGAGGTGGGAAGAAAAGACGCCACAGTCAAAGGACAGAAACGGTGAGGGGAGCAGGTGGTGGGAGCTGGGTGCCGCAAACGGCGCAATCTGTCGTCCCCGTTTGTTGATCTCGCATGCCATCCTTCAGTTGGCACCGCTACTGCCAGGAACCACCCCCTCCCTTTCCCATCCAGCAGGGAGAGAGGCATTGTGACAGTATTAACTCTTCCTTTCCCAAAGCCACTTCAAACGGAATCTTCTTCGTCTCGCCATGACCCACATAGACATTAGAACCAAAGATATTTAGATGTGTCAAGGACCCGGGGGTGGGGGGTTGGGTTAGAAAAAGCAGCACTTGGTCTGCCCGGATGAAGTCACGGGCTCTGGGCTCCTGGATCCTGGAAGCTGAATAGTGAGAGGTAGAGGAGGTACCTGGGCCGGAGGAACCTGGGAAGGAAAAGAAAACAAAAACCGGGAGGGGAACGAATGCTTGGTCCAGACTGAGCAAGACTAACGAGCTGTTTGTTGTACGCCCCATTCGGCATTTTAGATCACCTACGATGTCTTCCCTGTCTCTTTAATGTCTCCCCATAGAGATGGGAGATTCCCCCCCCACCCCCAACACTAACATGGGACAATGAGAGCAGGAACAGCTTTGTTCAAATGGCAACAATGAAAGTTTTCATGTTTAGTGACTTGGTGCATGTGTATCTGTTAAGCCTGTGGGCAGGTTAGTTCTGTTTTGTTTTGTTTTGTTTTGTTTTGTTTTGTTTTGTTTTGTTTTGTCAACTTGACACAAGCTAGGGTCAACTAGCAAGAGAGAACCTCAGCTGAGTCACTGCCTCCCTCAGACTGGGCTGTAGACCAGCCTGGGCTGCTTTTCTCTTAGTTGACGATTGGTGGGGCACGGCCCAGCCCACTGTGGGTGGGGCCACTCTTGGGCTGCTGTTCCTGGGAGGTATAAGAAAAGTGGTCGAACATTAGCCTGAGAGCAAGTCAGTAAGCAGCCTCTGCTTCAGACCCTGCCTCCAGGTCCTGCCCTGACTCCCCTCACCGATAGACCTTGAAGTGGAAGTGGAAGCCAAAGAAACCCTTTCTTTCCCAAGTTGCTTTTGGTCATGGTTGGTTATCAGAGCAGAGAGGGGGCTGCCTAGAACACTTTGGACCCCTGCCAGCACATCTAAGGTCCATGTGTTGGTTGCTTAAGCTACTGCTACGGTCAGTGTTGATCTTTACAGAAAGAGAGCTGGTACAGCATCAGTCAGGAGGCATTTCAAAGTTTGCAGCAATTCTGCTCACAGTTACTGACTTGGAAAATAGAAAGCAGAATTTTCTATCAAGGAACTGAGTTCTTGGGAATCCTGCTTGCCTCTTGCCCCTGGTCTGGGTGTTTCTCTTCAGCTCCTTTTTTTGAGAGCCTAGGGAGGGCCTTTCTGCATTCGGTGTTGCTTGAAGGAACTGTGCAGTGAGATTCGGGTATCTCAGTGAAGTCCTGTGCTTACTGTAGAGTTAAGGCCCGAGGGCTTCAACATCAGGGGATACAAATGGCCAAGCATTTGACACCATCTGACTCCTTGACACCAAGCTTCATGAGGTTGGTGTACAGAGACCTCTGAAAGACCACCCCATCCTTGTCTGTGCAGGAGTGTGCACAGCCAGTGTCTCACATAGGAGTGCACATAGCCCTGTCCACACAGGAGTGCACACAGCTAGTGTCTCATGGTATTTCAAGGTTGACCTCAAGTTCATTTGTGAGATGATTCTGCTGCCCTCTGCATCCTCTTCCCCTTCCCTTTCTTCTTTAATCTTTTTTTCTCCTCAAATTTTTATTTGTGTGTGTGTGTGTGTGTGTGTGTGTGTGTGTGTGTACAGGCATAGGCATGCCTTGACACACATGTAGAGGTCAGAAGCTAACTTTGGGAGTAGCTTCTCCCTACCTACTATGTGGGTTCAAGGGATCGAACTCAGATCGTCAAGCCTGGCAGCAGGTGCCTTGACCCCCCGATCCATCTCACCTGCATGCCTCTCTCTCATTTTCTTTTTTCTCTCTCTTTTCCTCCAGCCCTCCTAACCTTTTTCTTTCCTCTCTATATCTCTCCCCCTTTTCATTCTCTTTCCCTCCTTCCTTTTCTTCCACTTTCTACTTCTTTTCTCTTCCTTTTCCTTCCTTCCTCTCTTTCTCTTTCTCTTTCTCTTTCTCTTTCTCTTTCTCTTTCTCTTTCTCTTTCTCTTTCTTTCTTTCTCTTTCTTTCTCTTCCTTCCTCCCTTCCTCCCTCCTTCCTTCCTTTCCTTTCTCTCTCTCCCTCCCTCCCCCTCCCTCCCCCTTTCTTCCTTCTTTCTTTCTTTCTTTCTTTCTTTCTTTCTTTCTTCTTTCTTTCTTTCTTTCCTATGTTCCATAGGCTGACTTTGAACTCACAGCCCTTGTGAAGCTGGGATTCAGGTATGCACCCCTACTCCCAGCTTCGAGCAGCCTTTCCCCTGCAGTCCTCTGAATCTGTAAGGTCTGTCCAGCACGCAGTTCAGTGCAGTTAGCTAAGACATTGGTGCACTCTAATTATACACTGCCTGTGTCTCACTCATTCACTCTTATGATAGTCACTAGGGGTCCAGAGACCCTGTGTCTCTCGTGACTATCTATCTGGAATCCATCTCCTTTGCTGTCTTGGCTCTTTGCAAAGAGTTTCCCTTCATAGATTGGCCTGGGCTTGCCAGGCCAATTGTGAAATTTTCAAAACACCGTCATCCTCTCTGTGTGCACACCCCCAGACCTGCTCATCTAAACTTGAGCTGGGAATGCATGCTTTCTTTCCAGGGGTACAGAGGGAGACTCCCCTAATTGGGTGAAGGCAGCGTGCCAAGAGTTGAACTGTCTCTGAAAATGTACTCCCCCACCCACACAAACACAGGCTCCAGTCCTTGCCACAGAGTGGGGCTCTGCCCTTCTTCATGATGGCAAGTGGTTCTCAGCTGCACCACGGACATTCCTTCAGAAACAAGCAGGACCATGTTGGCACTGGCAGATTGGTCTCTGGTGAATCAAAAAGGTGTCCTTTGCCCTTAATCTTCCTTAGATTCCTTGCCGCACCCAGTCCTCTGCCCTGGACTTCAGGAAACCACCTGTTTCTTTGTACCTTGTTTAAAATATGCCCAGCCTTTGGCCCTGCCCATATCCTTAAGGCTGATGTAAATATTAATCTGAACAGCAAAGCCAGAATGGTGGAAATCCCGTTGGTGGTGGGATAAATCCTTAGCTGTCTGCAAGCAGGCAGGGCAGAGGGGAGAAATGGCCACTGTGCGGGAGGACCCCAGGGTCCAGGAAACCCTGGAGTCAAGCCCTGCTCCACTTTGGCTAGCCAAAGGACCTGCACAGTTTCTGCAGTACCCAGTAAAAGGGCTAAGTGCCTGGCACACTAAATGTCACACACAGCCCATCAATGAGCCTTAGCAAGAATTTCTTTATCATCTCCATCTGTCTGTTCAACCATCCATCCATCCATCCATCATCCTGGGTACTATTGTCAAATGAAGTAGACAACTGTTCATTGAGGCATGGTGCTATGTAGCTCACATAGCCTCAAACCTGCTACGTAGTGGAGGAGGATGACCTTGAACTCATGACCCTTCTGCCTTCCTCCTTAGTGCTGGGGTTATAAGCGAGCAGCACCATGCCAAGGAAGCCATCCTTACCTCTGTGTCTAATTGTAAAGTTTCTCATTGTGGGTTTTTATTTAATGTTTTCCTTTTCTTCTACCTTTTTCCCTTCATGTGTGTGTGTGTGTTTTTTTTTCTTTCTTACTCTCTAGCCCAAGCTATCTGGAATTAACTATGTAGCCCATTTTGGTCTTGAACTCATGGCAATTCCCCTGCCTTATCCAGATTTTAGCCTCCTACCCCCCACCCCTTAAGAACACTTTTAGAACTTTGGGGGTGGGCATCAGTTGGTAGGTGCTTACCTGGTGTGCGCAAAGCTCTGAGTTCAATTCCCAGTACTAAATAACTGGGTTTGGCCCCACACACCTGCAATCCCAGCACTCAAGAGGTCAAAGGACCTAGAGTTCAAGGTCATCTTTGGGTACATAGTAAGTTCAAGGCCAGTCTGAGCCCACTTCTCAAAAAGCCAATAAATAAAAATACATACTCATTATATGGCATGTGTTCAGAAAAGTACATTTGCACATATGTATAAGCTAGCAAACAATTTTAAAAGTGCCAACCATGTAACTCTCAGTCGCTGTTTCACTATGGGGTCCCTCCGTAGCACAGTGGTGCTGGGCAAGGGCTGCAGGAGGAGACCCTGTCTCAGTCAGTCAGACAGGCAGGCAGGCAGGCAGGCAGGCAGGCAGGCAGGCAGGCAGGCAGACTTACTAACCTGGCTGCAAGTATCAACAATGTTGAAGTCAAGAAGCCCCACTGTAACCCATCCACTACTAGGGAGCGATTGAATGGGGAGTCGGGGTATTGAGGGGTGAGAGGAATTTTTTGTGCATGCTAAAGGATTTGGATGCCGAAGAAATATTGGCATGGAAACTTCAATTCACATGACATATTTATTTTTAAAGACCACTCAGATTTCAAAGTGAGGGTCCTCATGCCCTGTGAACGCCATCTGTCACTCTGCACTCCTTCAGGGCCACCAAGTGCTTCTAACCTCTCCTGTCACTTTTCACCCATCTTGGGGATTCAAACACCGCAAGACTTTGGAGAAGCCAGATGTGATCCATTTTACTATTAGTTAAGTCATGAATAAATTAAACCGGAGCGTATTCTTTCCGATGACCGTTCCAGCTCCTCTGAGCTCGTAACAGTGTCTGTCTTTTGTTTGTTGCAGGACTTAGTAATTCGAATTGTTTTTATCCTTGGCAACCTGACAGCGAAAAGTAACCAGGCCCGGGAACTTTTCTCCAGAGAGACTGGGAGCGTGGAAACTCTGCTCACACTGTTTCAGAGTTTCTATCAACTCAAGGAGAACTCACCAAAGCCGCAGCTCTCAGAAGCCAGGCCACGGGCAGAGGCAGAGGACGTGCTGGTCAAGCTGACCCGGGTCCTTGCCAACATCGCCATTCACCCGCGCATTGGCCCAGTGCTGGCCGCCAACCCTCGGGTGGTGGGCCTGTTGCTGAGAACTCTGGGTGAGGGCTGCAGCTCCGAGACAGATCTGTGGGAGGCCGTGGGGAGGGCTTGGCTCACTTTAAGGAATCTCTTTAAGCTGTGAAAAGGAAAAACACTTTTGGGGGTTGGGTCAGTTGGTAGAGTTCTTGCCTGATACACACAGCCCGGGATTCAGTGTCCAGCACCCCTTATAACGTGTAGGCTACCCATGCATGTCTGTAATCCCAGTGCTCGGGAAGTAGAGGCCGAGAGGTTGAAGGCCAGCCTGGGCTGGTGGCGCACGCCTTTAATCCCAGCACTCAAGAGGCAGAGGCAGGCAGATTTCTGAGTTCGAGGCCAGCCTGGTCTACAGAGTGAGTTCCAGGACAGCCAGGGCTATACAGAGAAACCCTGTCTCGAAAAACAAATAAAAAACAGACCTATCTCAAAACCAAACCAAACCCACCACAAAACCTAGTGGTGCCTTATTGAATCCCAGATTTCAAAACCATAAGACCAATAGTGACTTAAATCTTTACCAAAGAGTACAGTCACAGAATCACGCCCTCTAAAAGGATGAGTGTTGGGCTATTGAGATGGCACAAGATAAAGGTGCTTGGGGACAACTCTGACAGCCAGAGTTCCCTTACAGAGTCTACAAAATTGAGGGAAAGAACCAATTTCTACATGTTATGACTTCCTCACATGCCCTGTGGGCTATGACACCCAACAGGCAGATAAATAAATAAAGGAAACCATTAAAAGTTTGGTTATTTTGTTTTGTTTCGAGACAGGGTTTCTCTGTATAGCTGTGGCTGTCCTGGAACTCACTCTGTAGATCAGGCTGGCCTCGAACTAACAGAGATCTGTCTCCCTGTGCTTCCCAAGTGTTGAGATTAAATGTATGGGCCACCACTGCACAGCCCTAAATCTTATGGTTGATGAATCATATCACAATTTAAAATAATTTTATCAGTCCAAAAAGAAGAAACTAGCCAAAAGTTTAAAATTCTAAATTTTTCCAGGATCAGTTCCTACAAAGAGGATTGATCTCTCTTTCCAGTTCTTGTGTCACCTGTAATGATGTCCCCTTCCTTTATGCCCTGCCCTTCTAGGTTACTGTGCCACAACAGAAACTGATTTTGATCTGTGTCCGAATGTGCCTGAGTATATGGCATGTGTGCAGGTGCTTATAGAGGCCAGATGGGGTTCCCAGAGTCCCCGGGTCTGGAGTTACAGATGGTTGTAAGCTGCCAGATGTGGGTGCTGGGAACTGAACTCTGGTCCTTTGGCAGAGCAGCAAGCTCCCTCAGCTGCTCAGCCATCTCTCCAGGCTCCCACAGAAGAGACTGATTTCTCATGTATCTGGAAGCCGTGGCTCTCAGTCAGCAAGGCAGCCATTTCTGTCCCTGGAAAGAACTCCTCTTCTGGCTACTTACTCATCGTGTGCTTATATGATCTTTCTTTGGTGGGAGCCACTGTTGGGACGGGGGAGAAAGTCTGTCTGTCTCTTTCTATTTGGGGGAGGGATGGGGCAAAGAAAAAAAAAGAGGCGGTCCAAAAGTCTTGTTTGTTTCCCTCTCTACAGGGGCTCCCCAATGACATAACCTTCCCCCATTAGACTCTACCTCTCATGGCTTGGGCACTACTGTAGAAGTGTGGACCAGTTCTCCCTCCCAAACCCATGTTCCCAGAAATAAGACCCAGACTCAAAATATATTTACAAATACCTTACCCGTATAACATAGCCCAGGTTGTCCTTAGACTCACTATGTAGTTAAGGGTGACCTTGAACTCCTGATCTTCCTGCAATAAGCAATGGTTTTACAAGTGCATATCCCCTTGCCCAGTTTATGCAATGCTGGGAATCAATCCAGGGTTTTGTGTCTGCCAGGCAAGCCCTCTACCAATTGAGCTGCATGTTCAGCCCCATGGAAATTTACTTGGAGCCCCAGAAAACACTTAAAGTCCAAGCCATTGTTTCAAAAAACTGGACATGGTGGGTGCACTTGTAATCCTGGCACCCGGGATATGGAGGCAAGGAGATCAGTCAGAGGTGGGGCAGGGCTGGGTGACAGAGGATGTGAGAAGCCATCTGTTGTTTGGAAAACAGAGCCCATGGTGAGTGATGGATGATGACTCTCTAAGGACCACTCTGCTGGGAGGCAGGATGTGGGAAGTAAAGCAAGCTTGGATCCCTGAGACCAGGGCACATGGGTGAGGTCAGGACAGTTCAGGTCACTGTGGTATTGTCCCCCTCACTGCCGATGTAGGGCTCCACCTAACTTTCCCAGACATGGCTGTGGGGGTTGAGTTAGCATGTTCTGGAGCCCAGCTCGATCCCAGCTCTGCCTTGACGTCTGTTGTCTGTTGCTGTGAAGTGGTGTCACCGGATCTGCAGGGCCCAGTGAGCAAGTGGGCCTTTCTCATGCCCTTATCCTTTGGTTTCAGAATCCAAGTCACTGGGCGACTGTGAGGAGCTGGTGATCAACACCACAGCAGCCATCAACAATCTGTCCTTCTACCAAGTGAAGAGCTCTGTCCTGCAACACAGGAAGCTGTATGTTGCTGAATGTAAGGCTCAAAGTCGGCCGTGGCCTCACGGACATTCACTTAAGGTCTTGACATTAGTTCCTAAGCATACACCTGGGGGAGTTACTGGGACAGCTGCCCCACATACCTGCGAACCTTTGAACATGGGAACAGTTTGTTTCTTAGTTTTTTGTTGAAATGCTTCACAGTTTGTATTTTAGCACCATTAAAAAGAATGTTAACTAGTCTCCTACCAAATACTGAGAATGTATCATTTATCATTCAATTTTAAATACAGTTATAGGGAGAACTAGAGAATAATATTACCAGTGTAAGTTTAAAGATATGTAAAACTCTGAGCACTCCAGAGGCAGAGGCAGGTGGATCTCTGTGAGTTTGGGCCAGCCTGGTCTACACTGTGAAGGGCAGGCAGGGCTGTGTCAAACAAATAGCAAACATAAACAAAAACTACCTCACTACCTCTGGTATTGCCTGCCTCTCTCTCTCTCCCTCCCACTCTCTAATATCCACACATACATTTATGTCGTACTGGTAGACAGTACAAATGGTATTTGGAAGTTATTCTAAACTGACCCACGTTCTCTCTGACTGACAAATGCAGTGCTCTTAAGGCTCCTTGTGAGTGACAACATGGAGAAGATTCTGGAGGCTGTGCGTGTCTTTGGAAATCTCTCCCAGGACCACGACGTCTGCAATTTCCTCATGCAGAAAAATGGTGAGTTAATGACCATTAAGATCCTAAGCGAGTGATTCTTGCCAATAGTCAGCTTAGCGACTCGGCAGCTTAGGCGATTTGAGTGTGATGTTTGTTTCTGTTTTGAGATGAACCAGACTTTACATTTGTCCCAAATGGGGGACAGCACAGGATGCTGGAATAGACTAAGGTTGTCTTGCTCCCAAGAGTAGGCTTTTGAGAGATAAGATGTGTGTGCATACATTGGTACATGTGTGTGTGCATGTACATGCATGGGTGTGTGTTGCATGGGTATTGTGGAGGTGCATTGTGTGCATGTGTGCATGTGCGTGCCTGTGTACATGCCTGTGTGTGTTGTGCATTTTGCATGTGTGTGGGGGGGTGTGCATTGTGGAGTGAATACGTGTGTACGTGTGTGTGTGTGTGTGTGTGTGTGTGTGTGTGTGATGTAATCTGCACTCATTATTCCCACTCCAGGGGATAGATGGGTGGTTGTTTTCATTCACAAGCTAGAATATGTTACATTCTACTCTTTAACTACAAAGTGCCCAATAACCAAAAAGACAGCTATAGAGAGAGCCACCTGCCCCTGCCCCTGCCCCTGCCCCTGCCCCTGCCCCTGCCCCTGCCCCTGCCCCTGCCTCTGCCTCTGCCTCTGGAGTGCTCAGAGTTTTACATATCTTTAAACTTACACTGGTAATATTATTCTCTACTTCTTCCTATATCATCATGCTTTGTAAATATGTATGCCTGTTCATGCAGCAAAATGTCCCACAGCAATTGAAAGAAACTGAAGAAATTCATAGATAAGCACAAGGCAGACACTGGTCAACATGATCAACCTGAAACACAGACTGTGAAATCCAAAAAGCTGATTATAGTAAGAAATAGAAAATAACATCACTAGTATAAATTTAAAATACACCTCCCGCAGGCCTCAGGAAACAAAGGCAGGTAGATCTCTTGTGGATCTATGGCAATCCTGGTCTATATAGTGAGTTCAGGCCAGCTAGGCCTCTGTAAAGAAGCAAGCAAGCAAACAAACAAACAAAGAAAAAACCACACAAAACAAACACCCTCCCCACAAAACTGCTTGAAGTGTTAGTTATGTGTATACATTTATGTAGTGATGATAGAGAATATAAAAAGTGTTCAGAAATTATTGACTCCATATTTAAAGTAGGATTTACCATAGAGGGGAAGAGATGTCAAAGATATGTTGGACTTGCTTGAATTGATGAATGGGACTTGGGAAATACTGATGAATATAAAATGCTTTGGATATGAAGCTCTGGGTCCTAACCTAGACAGATGGCAGGTATCTAAGTGTTTATGCGAACCACACATTGCATATATTTCATGAGGTACAATACTTTTTAAACACTGTCTAGGGCCTCGGATCCTTTACTCAGTCGAGAGCTTGCTTAGCATGCACAAGGCCCTGGGTTCAGTCCATGGACTGCATAGTCCTGGTGTGTTGGTACAAACCTTCAATCTCAGCGGTTGGGAAGTGGAGGCAGGAGAATCAAAACTTCAAGGTCACCCACAAGCTAAACAGTAGGTTCAAAGCCAGTCTGGGCATCTTAGTCAGGGTTACTGGTGGTGTGATGAAAGGGTTTATTTGGCTTACATATCCTGATCACAGTCCATTGAGGGAACCAATGCAGAAGCTGAGGCAGAGGTCATGGAGGGGTGCTGCTTATGGCTTGCTTCTCCTGGCTTGCTCAGACTGCTTCCTTATAAAGCACCCAGGACCCAGGACCAGCTCAAGGGTGGTCCCACCCACTTAAGGAAATGCCCTACAGGCTAGATATTATGGCAGCAGTTTCTCAGGGGATGGTCCCTCCCCTCAGGTACTATGGTTTGTGTAGAGTTGATGTAAAACTATCCAGTACACTAAGATACCTGAGACCTCTTTACAAACCAAACTGGCCCCTCAGACAACAAGAATACCTATGTGTGTTGATAGCAAATCTAGATAAGGCAAATACAGCTGTAGCATCAGCAAGGGACAACCCCTTATCCCCACACGCTTAGAGAGCTAGCATTTGTCGGTGCATCCTTTGGGGTCTTCAGAACATACGTGCATGGGATGTAGCCTCTGTCAAACTCACTGTCCAACCCAGTCAACAGGTCTGTGTGGACAATGGGGAAGTCACTGCTCAGGTGCTTCCTAAATGGGATGTGTCTGTAGTTCCATCCCCTAGGAGTAAGGGGGGAAATGGTTGCCCCGCCCCCTAACTTACACTGCCCCTGCACTAGCAGTCCTGAATTGGGCAAGCCAGTTTCTAGCAGTCTGAGCATCTCTTGTGTTTTGGAGGTATCAGGACAGAGCTCATCTGTTGCCTCAGGCCGTGCCTCAGAGTTACAACTGGAGGTTCAAAAAGGCCTTTGAGAATAACCAGAAGTAGGAAGAAATATTACCCATGTTCCCTTCTTCCCACCAGGGAGGACTCATCTCCCTAGAGAGGGAGCTGCTGTTGGGTCAGTGGTAGCAGAAATAGGGCCAGAAGCTATAGAAGGCAGGGATGGGCTCTAAAAGTGGCGGGTGTTGTTGGGTCTACAATGGGAATGGGATAAACTTAGGAGGAGTGGGTTCACCACACTAACCAGAATCCAACATGGCGAGCCGCACCTTCCACTCTCTTACCCCTACCCTATCCCATGGCCCCCAACCCCACCTCATCTGCAAAGCCAGCTCCAGCTGGGATGCAGGCCTGGTGGTTCTGGGTGCTCGCTGGTCTACCTTTTTCCTCTGCCTTCCCAGTACACAAGTTCATGATTGCACTGCTGGAAGCCAAGCACCAGGACATTTGCTTCTCTGCCTGTGGGGTCCTCCTGAATCTCACGGTGGATGAGGAGAAGCGAGCCATTCTGAAAGAAGGCGGTGGCATTAAAAAGTAAGCTTCAAGGCGTGGACTCTGGCAAGTGCATGCTTTTCCTGGGAGGTTGGGGGCCCATTGATATTCCCACCAGAGGAGTGGGCATTTAGAACCTACCCGACACTTCACCACAACTCAGAGGTGCATATGTGAAAACCTCGTAGTTAGTTAAACTTGTAGCCGTGAGCGAGAATGGTGATCCTGCGGGATTCAGAAGCCCAGCCGTTATAACAATGTAAAACCTGAAGACAGATTCCCACCCACTAACTAACACTTGAGCTCGGCACTTCTTACTCAGGCTGGTGGATTGTTTGAGAGACTTCGGCCCTAGTGATTGGCAGCTGGCCTGCCTGGTGTGCAAGACGCTGTGGAACTTCAGTGAAAACATCACCAACGCATCTGAGTGCTTTGGAGATGACGTCACCAACACACTCCTCATCCTCTTGTCGACGTTTTTAGGTAAGTATGTTTAAAAGCATACAGGCTCTGTCATCATTAAGAAAATACGGTTAAAAGCTGTTTTGAATGAAGTCGTGGTTTCAAATGAATCTATATGTTAATTAGTGGTGTTGATTATCACTTGGAGAAGGGACTGTGAACGGGCTTGACACCGCAGTGGGGTCCTTGAGCTCGAAAGGTAAGAAAGCATATTCACTGAAGGTCATTTTCTTCTTTAGCTTTTTTCCAACCTGGTTTAGGTCTAAAAACAATAATTTAGGTCAGTTGAAGAGCGAATGATTTTGCAGATTCTATTCCCTACATGGAGGTAGGGTCCATGATTTATATGGACCAGCGTAGCTGTGTGGAAAGGCCCAGAATAACTAAGAAGTCATGCACTTGCATCCTTCTGGCTTGTACTTGCGGTGCTATTTGAATTCTGTATCTCTCTTTTATTGCGTGTCTTTCTGTCTCTAAAACAAGAGTGTGATCAACTCTGCTCATTCTCAGAAAGGCTTAGACAGTTGTCACAACAGAAGCATTATAAAAGACCCCAAAGTCTTCCAGCCAAACAGCTCCAAAATGTAGGTTCTTGCTTTATCCTTAGTAAATTTTAAAATCTTGGGCTTAGCCTCTTGGTTTACTTAATGTCCTGTTTCTGGGAAGAGACCAGTGACCACAACAACGTCTGTAAAAGAAAGGATTTTAATTGGGGCTTTCTTGCACGTTCAGAGGCTTAACCCATTTGCAAGGCAGGGAGCATGGCAGCACCCAGACAGGCAGACACGGAGAGGTAGCTGAGAGTTCTACATCTCCAGGTATTAGGAGGAGGAAGAGGAGGAGGAGGAGGAGGAGGAGAGAGAGACTGGTCCTGGCTCAGGCTTTTGGAACCCCAAAGCTGTCTCCCAGGGACATACTTCCTCCATCAAGGTCACACTACTCTAACAAAGCCACACCCCCTAGTCCCTGTCATGTAGTACCACTAATGACCAAGTGTTCAAGTCTGTGGGGCCATTCTTATTGAAACCACCATACCTCTTTAAGTTTATATTTTAATCCCAAGTGCAGTTAATTGATGCCTTCCATTCAGAGCGCCTAGGAGTGAACGCATCCTTACACCAAGAGTTTAATACGGTGCCTGATTCCAGACAAGACTGCAAGGACAGCTAACATGCTTTGTGACTGCTAGGGGACGCAGCAGTACATCACTGCACAGGAACAGAGGCTCAGAAGTTCCTTGAAAGAATGGGATCTGCTTGGCAGTTAAAAAGAGTTTGTCATGAAGATATATGCAGGCATGTGTGTACATGCGTTAGAATTCAGAGGAAAAGCAAGAATGGATCCAGTTGTAAATGGCTGAAGTCCTCAGTGTCCTCGCAGACACGGAGGTTTCTCGGGTGGCAGGAAGCAGGGGTGCCTGCACAGGTTGTCAGAGTTTAGTTCCGTGGAGTCTGAGCATGGAAATCAGCGGCAGAGTTAAGTCAGCGGGCGAGTCAGAGGCAACCTTAGCAGTTCTGGCTTCAGGGGCTCTGCGCCCAACCTGGGAGTACATGGTTTAAATACTGGTTTGGCTCCAGCACTGGGGACCTCTGCTCTAGTTCATGAAGATAGTCCAGGGAAGAATTATCAGGAAGGAGAAAGCCAGGAAAACTGATATTGTAGAGTCTCCTGAGGGTTTCTTGGATCGACCCATCAGCTCAGGACCCTTGCTTGCCCCTCCTGCCTCGTGTTTGCTCATACATTCCCCTGCCTCAGGCTTCCACTTTTCACACCCAGTGTTTGCTGCTATGTCTCCTTTGCCGGTGACATTCTTCCCCCTTTGCTGGTGACATTCTTCCCCGTGTCTTCCATTCAGGGAGAGAGACATGGCTGGCTTAGGAAGCCATTCACCAGTAAGCTGAGGTTCTGTGTTCTTCCCTGAAAGACTGACCTTGGCTGTCTATGCTTGGGACAATCAGCTGTGAGTGACGGGCATGCCAGCCTGTATGGTCCAGCCAGAAAGGTGTGGCAGAGTTGCTCCTGGGCCAGGCACAATCCCCAGGGGCTGTCTGGTTGTGGCTGGCCTATTGCCTGCACTCCATTCCCACGTTTCCCACGGGGCTATCCCAGCCTTGGGCCCCCACACATGCTTGTAGGTTCTCCCAGCCGTTGAAGCCTGTGGTCTTAGTTGAATCACAGGAATCCTGGGCTGGTCATGAAGCATGGCCCCTGTGGTCTCTCCTTTATGATGGTTTTGTAAACTTTCTCTTCACCCACTGAAGCCACTGGAGGGAAACCGCGTCACTTCATCCGGAGTAGGTGCTTGATGAGAGCAGTGATTGGCTACAAGGGGTGCTGGCTTCCTGTTGAGCGATGGGGCTGTTACAGGCTCTTCATTTAGGATCTTAACATTACGACAGGCCACTGGTGACAGGCCACTCAGTCATCCAGGCTAGCCTCACTCTGCTCTGTGAGAAAAGTCCAGTCCATACTCCCAGTATAGTTTTGAGGTCATTAGCTAGGTGCAGTCACTCAGGAGAAGGTGAGTCTAGGAAGTTCCACGACCTGCCTAAGGTGGTACTATAGGGAATGGTGGGTCTGCCCTTTGCTTCCCTCTGTTTCGTTCTGTGCCCGGCATAGGTCTCCTGCAAATCCCCATCAGGACCACTGTCGTGTGGAAAGCCAAATCAGCTCAGTTTGATCAGGGAACCAGCTCATGGGACAAAGCGTAGCAGGTTTCTTTTCATGATTCTCTTCATTTTCATGGGCCTGAGTGTGCACATGTGTGCATGCGGGGAACACGGCTGAGAGTGAGAGCCATCCTCGGTACATCTTCTACCTTATTCCACCCAGAGCTCACTGATGTGTCTCAGGAGCCAGCTTGCTCCAACAAAAGCCCCTGTCCAAGCCTTTCAGGACTGGGATACGAGTGTGCCAGCACAGCCAGTGTTTGGGGGTCTGAGGGCCTGAACTCCTGTCTTCACATGTGTGAACAACTCTTGTCTTCACATGTGTGAAGCGAGTGCTCTAACCACTGAGCAGTCCCCCAGCGCCTCCTCATGAATCTCAAGGCCTGGGCCCTGTGGCCTGTGTAGTCCGTGCTATGGCTTGTCCCTTCTCACTACTGTGGCTCTCAGGACTTGCCTTCAGCCAAGGGCCAAGGCTGTACTGAGCCAGACAATGCCAGTGAAATGGGCGTGTGGGGGCGGGGCACTTTCAGTCCTTTTAAAAGGAGCTGAGGATTAGACTGGCCATGAGAAAAGCAGTACGAGGTTGAATCGTAAAACCCTGTTGAGGAGTGTGAGTGTTGGTTTTGAAAATAGATGTGATAAAAGTAGAGTTCTGAAAGTTACCTAACTGAAATAAAACTCAGAGAGTGACAATCTTCAACATAACCATATAGTCTTAAACTTCCTGTGTCACTTACACACACACACACACACACACACACACACACACACACACTCACACACAGAGGATATAATATATATGTATTAATCTATCTACCTATCTATTCAATATCCAATATTCAACATCAATATATTGAATATATTGAGCATGGGCTCAATCCTAGCACTCTGGAGGCAGGAGCAGGGGGATCTCTGAGTTCAAGGCCTGCCTGGTCTATAGAGTGAATTCCAGCATAATCAGGGCTACACAGAGAAACCCTGTCTCAAAAAACATCCCCCACAAAAGAACAACAACAACAAAATACCTAAAATAAAAACACACACACACACACACACACATTCTTAAGTATTTCTGAAGTTCTAAAAAACTCCCATTAAAATAGCTTTCTTAGGGAACAGTGGTATGAGTCTGTGGTCTCCTCTCCTGGGAAATCCAAGGCAGGGGAATCACATGAGCCTAGGAGTTATAGATTAGCTTAAGTCCTAGGCAACATAAAAAAACCTTGTCTCAAAAATAAACACACCAAGCAAACAAACAAACACCTATTAATCATAAATCGCATCTCTGTCGTCACATCATGGTGGTATTCAAGCTGATCCGGAGAGAGTCCTGTAACGGAAATGGACTCTATCCTGTGCAGTCATATGCCAAGGAACTGTTGTAATTTTGATTTTTTTTTCTGATGCAGATGAAGAACTAGCCCTGAATGGCACTTTTGATCAAGACTTAGAAAGCTATCACAGGCTCCACTGGGAAACAGAGTTCAAACCTGTGGCCCAGCAGCTTCTGAAACGCATCCAGAGCCACCACTCGCTCCTGGAGCCCCTGCCTGTCCCTTCTTTCTAACGCAACACAGGCCAAAGGCAGAACTGGAAAGTCAGATCGTCCTCATTCTCAGGAAATGGTAAAAGCATGAAAGCTTTTCAGTATTCACATATGTTGAGCATTTTTAAAGTACTGATTTTAGTGAATAGCCTAAGTATTTTGAAAGAAATAAGCATCTCCTTTTCTAGGTATTACAGAAAATGGATATATATATATATTCTGCTATGAGAGGTATGAGATGGAAATATATGCATTTCTAAGACTCCTCTTTCTATTTGCCTTGAAATCACTTAGAAAAGATCCTTAAAGATCCCAGTGACAACCTTGGAATGAGTGAGCTTGTCAGGTCACTAGCTAAGGGACAGTGCAGTGAAGACGGAGGCTTTGTCCACAGGAAGAGTGGCCCACCCTTTGCTGCAGCTCTCACTACATCTAGAAATGAGCTGCTCTCCTTGTCCTAAGAGGAGGAAGAAGAAGCAGAGAGAGCTACGTGGAGGGCTGGCGATGTAGCTCGGCCGCAGACCACTTGACTTCCAGGTTCAAGGCCTGGGTTTGATCCCCAGCAACTACTGCTTTAAGTCGTCTAGCCTTTTAGATTTTTAGGGTTTTGTTTGTTTGTTTGGTCTGTATGTATATATGCACCCTGTGTATTCAATACCTGTGGAGGCCAGAAGAGGCTGTCAGATCCCCTGAGATTGCTGTCATAGATGGTTGTGAGCCTCTATGTGGGAGCTGGGAATTGAACTCAGGTCTGCTGCAAGAGCAGCTGGTGTTCTTAACCACTGAGCCATCTCTCCAGCCCCTACTTTTAAAATATTTTCAAAATTTTAATTTGTGTCCATCTGTCTGTCTGTCTGTCTGTCTGAATAAACACATGGTGNCCCTCTCCCTCTCCCTCTCCCTCTCCCTCTTCTTCTCTCTTCCTGTGTATAGTAAAAGATTTATTAGGTTACTTACTGGCTGGGAAACCCAACAATGGCTGTCTGAGTTTTGGAGAAGGTGAGGAGCCAGTGTCTCACCGTGAGTCCAGGAGGCCGAGTGCCCCAGCAGCCTCAGTCTGGTGCTGAAGACTGGAAGGATTCCTGGAGAGCATCCGATCTTCAGGCCATGCTAGAGACTGAAGCAGCTGGATTCCCAAGCCAATGAGGGAGCAGCATTAGCAGAAATAGAGTGATGCACTTGCCAGCCAGTGCAAAAGTAGGAAGTCAGAAAGCCCATGTTTGCCTTAGACCTCTTTGCAGCTGGGTTGCCTCAGGGAGAGCGAGCGGCTGACACTGAGGGGAAGGAGGGATATCCTCCCTCAGTGAAGCTTTCCAGGAAATACCCTGCCAGGCAGACACGTCTTAGTGGGTCCCAGAGCTGATCGGGGTGATCACCAACATTAACACACAGCAGAGTTTAGAGCAAAGCCTTAATCAGCAGGTTGTGGGCACACACTAATTATTATGATGAGAGTCTGTTTGCTCGCTTGTCTCAGGAGGATAAAATTTGCCTCTGAATAAATTATTTTAAAGCCAAACAGTTGTGATTATTATTGTTGGCCTATTCTCGCTTGAAGGCTTGCTAATCTTCTTGGAGAAAGCTTTATGAACAGTTGATTTTTGACCCCAAACGTCACCTCAGGAATGAAGGCAGGCACACCAGACCGAATGGAGCACTGAAACTTCTTCAAATGTTCTACATCTCCAGAAGCAGGTAGATTTTGCAAAGGCGGGTTCTAATCCATACATGGAAGTAGGCTCAACATAGCAGATGAAGTCCATGTAAACTCAGGGTCTAGTTCAAGTACTAAGAATGGAAGTCTATTTGATTCATGGAAAGCTACATATTCTTTTGGTAAAATAAATAAATAAACAAATAAATAAATAAATAAATATCTAATTCTTCCACACTCAAAACATTCCTCCCTCAATATGTACAAACGCTAGCTCACGGTGTGGGCCCCATTTTCTCCTCACATGGAACACATCCTCTGGAGACTCAGGGAGGCCAGAGTTACAGATGGTTATGAGCCACCATTGACGCTGGGAATCTTTTTGAAGTTTCCGTGTGTGTGTGTGTGTGTGTGTGTGTGTGTGTGTGTGTGTGCGTGTGTGTGCCCTTCCTCTACTCTTCTCAGCCCCCTCTCCCCTCTCATTAGTCTTCCTTGTCTCCCTAGACAGTTTTATTTGTGCTTTTAAGTCCTGCACACACAAAACCTGTTCATTTCCCTGGCACCATGGCAACATTGGAAGTCTGTACTTTAGTAATGTGAAGGAAGCCCACTTTGTCCTGCAGCAGAGTTCCAGAAACTTATCTTGCAAGCCAGAACTTTTACTCCGTGTCAGTATCTCCTCTCCTGCCTTCCCCTTTCTGAGTCTACAGTCTAGTGACTTAGATAGCTTCATACAAATGGCAACAGGTAGTATTTGTCTTTTGTAGCTGACTTGTTTTTGACGTTCATCTGTTACAGCAAGCAACAGAATTCCCTTTTCATACATACACACACACACACACACACACACATACACACAAACACACTCACACACATACATACATAAACACACACCACACACACACATACATAAACACACACCACACACACACATACACACATATACACATACACACATAAACACACACACACACACACACACACACACACACACACACACCCCTCATGCACCTCCACACATCACACTTTGTCCATCCACCCACTGCTGGACATCGGTACTGCTTCTAAACCATATAGCTGTTTGGATGGTGGCTCTGTGAAAGTGGGTGTGCAAATGTTGCTTTGATGTGGCTCTGTGAAAGTGGGTGTGCAAATGTTGCTTTGATGTGGCTCTGTGAAAGTGGGTGTGCAAATGTTGCTTTGATGTGGCTCTGTGAAAGTGGGTGTGCAAATGTTGCTTTGATGTGGCTCTGTGAAAGTGGGTGTGCAAATGTTGCTTTGATGTCTTATTTTTAGTTATTTTCATACATACTCAGAAGCCTTCGTTCATACACCAGTCTTAGTTCAGACTCTCATAACAAAAGTACCGCAGTCTGAGTGACGGGCAGCAGGAGTGTATTCGTCCTGGAGCCTGGGGAGGCTGGCTCTAGTTCTGGCCAGCTCAGTTCTTTGTGGGGCTCTTTGTATTGGATTGATCACACACATGATTTATAAGGGTTTCCACTGCCCCACAGGCTGCCCTCCACTCTGCTGTCCTTGGTCTGCTTGTCCTTCAAGTCTGGTGCAGTTGTTCCTGGCTTTGTTTCTCCCTTTGTTGCCTGGGGTTTTGAGTGTCATAGTCCAAGAGAAGTACTGGTCAAATCTAATGCCACGAAAAGGGTCCCCAGTGTTTTTTTCTAGGAGTTTTGAACATTGAGGGAGGTCATACAGTTAAGTCTTTGGGAATCTTTTTTTAACATTTCTTTCTGTCTCTCTGTCTCTGTCTGTCTCTCTGTGTGTGGGTTGGCAGGGTCAGCATGCACATACGGTGGTATGTGCAGAAAGGTCGGATGGCTTTTGGGAGTTGGTTCTTATCTTCCATCACATGGGTCCTGGGAATTGAATTCAGGCCACCAGGCTGGGTGGACAAGTACTCCTAGCCGCTGAGCCATCTCACAGTCCTAATGAGTTATTTTCTGGGTGTGACGAAAGGCGAAGGCTCAACTTCATTTCTTCCATGTGGCCATCTACCTTTTCCAAAGCCATTTGTTGAAGGGACTATCTTCCCTCACAGGTGGCCCTGGCTCATTTGCAAGGATCCTTTGTCCATGTGCACATTTGCTTGTGTTTCTGGTTCTCCATAGATGTATTTTCCTACTCTGTTGTTCTCTTGTTTGTCTTTAAGCTATGATATGTGCACATGACCCGCCCTGACTCATTTTATAGAGAACACTGACTTTGTCCTTTTCAATCCCCTCCTCCTTTATTTTGTTTATTCGAGACCCTTTGGGGCTCAAGGTGAACTTTAGATCCAGGCACAGTGAAACAGATCTGCTCAGGAGAGGGAGCTGGAAGCCATCCTGGGCTACATAATAGGTTCAAGTCTAGCCTTGGCAACTAAAGGAGACCATCTCAGAATGAAGAGCAAACAGTGGGCTGTGGATAGAAAGGAGCCCAGAGCATTTGCCTAGTGTGTGTGCAGCCTCTACGTTCCATCTCTGATACTGAAGACATTTAGAAAGATGTAAATTTTAGAGTTTAGTTTTCTCTCCTGCAAAGCTCTATCCCTGAGGAGTAAAGATAACTGCAGTGAATGTGCAGATTGCTGGGCGTGGCCCTTGCGTCATCAGTTTCCTGATGGACGTGGCCCTAGCGATAGGTCTTCTAACCCAGGAGCACAGCTTTCATTTCCTTGAGTTTTTAATTTCTGACACTGTTTTATAATTTTCAGAAGAAAACTTTTTCATGGTGTCTACATCTGTCCAGCCTATGATGACAGAATGCCTTATACTAGTGTATACAGACAATACACTTATTGCTCATGGTCCTGGAGGCTGCAGAGTCTAAAATCAGGACTTTGGTCCTGATGCAGGCCTTATTATATATTATGTAATATATGTTATACATGTCTAATCTGCATAAAATTTGCTGTATGTGTATATTACATATATTGGGTGTGTATGTGTATGCACACCTCTGTGTGTGTGTATGTACATACGTGCACGCTCATGCATCCATCGGATGTCACAGTGATACCTGTAGAGGTAAGAGGACATCATTGAGTCAGTTCTCTTCCTCTCTCTGGGGATAGAACTCAGATCTTTAGGCATGGCAGGCAGCAAGAGCCTTTACCACCGAGCTATCTTGATGGCCCTCTAATTTCAACTATTTGACTTTTCTTTCTAGTTAATGTGGCTGAAGGTTTATCAATTGTGTCAATCTTAAAAAACAAAACAAAACACTTTGATAATCCTTATTGCTGTTTTGTTTCTCTGGTTTCTTGTAATAGGATTGACTCTCCTGTTTTTCCTCCCCTTCTCTCTCCTCCTCTTCTCTCTCCTCCCCTTCTCTCTCCTCCCTGCCCATCCATGCTCCCTCAGCAATGCTCCTTTTAATGTAGCTTTAGTCTCTGCTCTTAGGAGTGGAGCCAGTACGTTTAGGCACTGCATTTTAAATTTTCTTTTGAAAAGAGATGCTTGCAAATTTCCCGATTTCTCTTGACCCATTAACGCTGTTGTCTACGTTGTACATCCTTGTGGGTTTCCCCGGGTTCCTTGTGTAGATGATTTCTAACTTCGTGTCACTGTCATCAGCATGCAGGTCAGGGGCTGTCTGCCTGTCAGTCCTGGGGAATGGCCCATGTGCATAGGAAAGAGAGTGACTTCTGCTGTCAGCGGATGGAGGCTCTGTGTGTCAGGGCCTCCTGTGCTGGTCAAGCCTTTTCTTTCCTTTCTGACCTTTGGCCTGGTGTCTGCTCACTGTTGAAAGTGTGCACGGATCAATGTCAGGTGCTGATACTGTACGTGTACATGTCTGTTTCTTGTGTTTTCTGTATTTTAGAGCTCTGATAGCTGGCTGTGTGTGTTTGTAATCGAGTCTTTCTGCCCAATTGACCAGCTGGGTTACATAGTGACATAACCAGTCTCATTTTCATGCTTGTGATAATTTTTGACTAACATCTACTTTGCCTGATGGTAGTATAACCACCTTTGTACTCTGGATTCCATTTGTGTGGGATATTAATATGTGCTCCCTTATATATATAGTCCCTTAAACACAGCATATAGATGCTTTTACAAAGCTATCCAGTTGGCCTGTGGATCCACAGTTATGTCTGCGGATCCATTTATAGTTGACACACTTATGGACGGGAAAGGACTTGCTGTTAACTAGCTTCTACTTCTCTTGTAGCCCTTTGGCCCTCATTTTCTCTCTGCTTTCTTTGGGTTTCACTTTTTATTTCTGTTTTTGTGACATGCTTTTATTATCTGTTCATTCCTTCTGTATTTATTCTAGCCATGTTTTCTTTGTAGTTACCATGGGAAACATAGAAAACACTGTAATCGTGTAACAATCTATTTTTAACTGGTAACAACTTTAACATACAAAAACTATGCCTTTATAGTCCCACTTATACCTCTATTTACATACTATTTATATACTGCATAGCCATTTACATAGCCATTTATATTCCTGTATGTATATTCATGAATATGCCTGTCATTTTTGAACTCTATCAGAACTAATAGTGAGTATAAGTCCCAGAATTATACAAGTGACTCTGTCATAAACTTGTTCATGTTTACCTTTGCTGAACTTTGATTTCATGCAGCCCCACACTAGAGAGACTACTGCCTATACTATCTTTTTGCCTTCCAGATGAAGTTTCCTTTGTAAATAAATCCCCATAGCTTTGGCTTATGTGGAAAAGTCATAACTCCCTTCACCTTTGGAAGCCCCTGACAGTTGCATTCTTGATTGACAGGTGATTTCTTCTGGTACTCTCATTGCAGCATCTCTATATGACGTCCTCAATGGTTTCTGCTGAGAAGCTACAAGTCTTACACCCTTACAGGCTGAGTTTTCTTCCCTTGCTTGTAGGCTTCTGTTTTGAACGCTCAGTACTTTGACTGTCCAACAGTGTCCAGGCTTCCTTACTGGCTCGGTGGCTTTATCAGATGTGTAGTTCACTGAGCTCTAATTACTGCATCTGTTTCCTTCTTCAGAAATGGAGTGTTAGCCAACGGGCATTCCCACTGGCCTGCTCTCAGGGACCTAGGAGCAGCTGCCACCACCAGGTGTGTGCTGTGCCTAAAAGGGCCCCAGCCACCCCAGCTGCTTCTTCCCTCCACCTTCCCCCCAACCCCCATCTCTCTTTCCTTCGCCTTGTTCCCTGTTTGTCTGCCTCTCTCTCTTCCTCATGTTCCCACTCCAAAACAGCCCTTGCTCTCCCTCAATAAACCTCTTGCACTAAGTCTGTAATTTATCAGAGGCATCCCCTGGCCCAGGCTTGACAAAGGCATCCCAGCACTTGCCACCCTTTATCCACCCAGTGTCTGGAGTAGAAGGATAAATGAAAGCTGTGAAATGGAGCGCAGTGTACAGTGACTGTTTAGTTATGATTGAGGTCCTTGGTGCCACCAAACCAAGCAAACAAGCATTTTTTGGTCTCTGAATAGCTTCCCTGTCTCACACCTAAGACTTCTCACGTGTGTGCTGGCCACATGGTGTTGGAATACCCTTTTCAGTCCTTCATTTTCCCTCATTCTTTTGCTCCTGCCTGGCATGGAGTGGCCTGTTCTCCACATTCAGCAGTTTTCACCTGTCTGATGAAGTTGGCAGGTGACTGAATCCCTCTTGGGAATCTTTCACTGGCATCCAGGTCCTGTTTTATATTTTCAGGTATGCGCCCCAAGCTGGCCTCAGACCTGCTTAGGTAGCCTAAGGAAGTCTGCATCAACCCCCAAGTCCTGGATTACAGGCAATGGCTACTAAGCTTTTCATGAAATTTGTTTTTCCCAGTTGCCTTGCAGTTTTCCTGCTGCTCCTCTGCGCCCTCTTTGCTGCCCCAGTATCTGTCTGCAGACGCCATACTTTGTGCTATTCCAGCGCACTGGCTCTGACTGGTTTTCAGCAGCATCAGAATCATCTAAAAACTGCCAGCAAGCCTCACCCGTGTCCAGTCACGGGAGACAAAAGCAGAAGCTGTACTTTTTTCTTTCTGTCCTGAGCATGATCTGTGTGATTTTCATTCATTCTGTGCTATGCTGGAAGGGGCTCTGCTGGGCCCTGTGTGCCAAATTAGGCTTCTCACAAAACACTTTTCTATGCATTGCTGTTAACTTGGTATCTTGCCTGGGGTTGTAGTACATGTCTGCTGTCACAGTGTGCAAGGGGCAGAGGTAGGAGGTCACCTGGGCTAGAGGTGGGCACCATGCCCCACTGCACAGTTAACGTATAGGTGCATCTGAATATACTTTTTGTTTCCCCCAAGGGGTGCGTGTCTACTGTGGTTTGAGGGTGTCCTCCAGAAAGAAGTTCTAGAGCTGGGCTGTGGGATGGAGGATGTGCTTGGTTCATGGGAATGGCACTCAGTTAATGGCGACTACTTTTCACAGAAGAATGGGTTCATGATCACGAGAGCCTGGCTCTTGCTTGGTCATGAGCAGGAGCAGCTTATGGCTCTGACTAGACATGGCTTAGTCTCCCCAGCCCCCAGCATCATGAGACAAGGTAACCCCTTTTCCCCTCAACAGGATATCAGGATCCAAGTACTGAGCTGTGGTGGTGCACAATGGACTCACACAGCCTTGAAGAAGGTCCCACAGTTTCCTACCCTACTGTACTGCTTTTTAAACCAGCAGGTTTCAGAGTAGCTCTGTGGTTTATCATCTGCCACTCCTCTGACACCAGTGTGTGTGGGAAATCTCTGTGACTCAGAACTGAAACTTAGATTCGGCTACTAACTGTGAAGCTAATGTATGACATGAAATTAATAAAGCAAACTGTGGAAATTACTCTTTATTGAAAAATACCAATAATACTGACAGACTTCAAAAGCAATTTATGGTTCCAGAATACAAAGTACTTAATACATTTTTTTCAAACCTGTTTGTAACTCAAAGTTAGCATTTTTGTAAATCAAGATACAAATATGATAACTTCACTAAAATATTTTCCAGCTTTATTCTTCAAGGAGCTGTATAACCTTCAAAGTCAGGGTCCCGAGGTCAGCAGGTCATGGGGCAGAATGCACCTGGCACTCACTGCACAGCAGACTGCAATATTTTCCACATTGTTGGCACCGGAAACAAAAATCCCGCACAAGACAGCTGTCCTCCAGGCTCAGAGAATATTGGGAAACAGCATATCAAAAGATAGTCTGTTTTTCTTATAATTAACACACTATCATTTTAAGATTGCTCTTTGGAGGAAATCTTTTAAGAATGTCACTGTAATATCATCCAATAACTGAATTTTAAAAACTATAATGAAAGAAACAAACTGTTACCGCCAACACGGTCTTGGCTGAGCTGTGAGTAATAATTCTATGCTTTTTTAGATGCAAGAAAATAATGTGAATGAGTTCAATTCAGAACCACACTAAGTGTGGATGGGCTCAGGGGGTACAGCACTCAGCTGAATGGCCACGTGCTCATTCCTGCCTCAGCAGCACCGAGCTCCACTCAATCCCGCATGTGTGAACCTAGTCCCCACGTCTCAGTCTTCACACGCTCTGTCTTGTTACCTTGTCACATCAGATCTGGAGAATTACTAATTGCTGTATTGAAACTAGTTCACAGCATCTCGTGCTGTCTGTCAAAAAGCAAACACTGTGGCCGGCAGCCTTTCTTCCAGCTCTAACACTGAAGCTGCCAAGTGCTCACTGCTAGACAGGCAGTGAGATACCACAGTAAGAGAGCAGACACTAAAGGAATTGTGGCACATGGATTTCTGAATGCTTTTTATCTACCGTTGGTCCTGGGGCTCTTGGTTCCATCCCCTTGTAGACTAAATGTGCTGTTCATTCCAGGGTCATCTTTAGTGGAGGAGAGGCATCCATCAGGTCATATACCGGGTAATGGCTCTCAGAGCATATAGGAGTTCTGCTTGCATCCTAGCTTCTATAAGAAGCAGATTAACATGGACCTGAGTATAAAATACAACATCACGTAAGGACAGGTTAGAAACATCACAGTTTTCTGTGCATTCAATTAAAAAAGTCCCAAATGAGTGCAGTTACTTGTCCCTTAATGAGTTGCTGGTTTCGGGTTCTCCGTGGGTAACCCAGTCCCGGGTGTCCCACTAGTGCGTGTTAGTGCAGCCCCAGCCCTCAGAGCACAACCTAAAGCATGCAGGTGGCTGCTCCAGTGTCTGCAATAGTGACGGATGCTGTGTTTGTTTACTCAGCACAGACACAATCATTGTAAATATTCGTGATCCTCACTCGGCTCAGTCTATGCATTCAGAACCTCTGATGGGCCAGCTGCATATTCTATGTGCTACCAAAGAACTTACTTCTTTTCTTGTTAGCACAATATCAGATTTCTTTTGGGATAAATGTCTTATTCTACTTACATTTGACCACGTCTTCCTGGATATTTGTTATAGTTCTAAAATCTAGGTACTGCTTTGTTAGGCTTCTAGAATTCCCTGCCAAACCATCAATTTCTAGAAAGATGCTTCTACCCATTACTGCCTATGCAGTTTTTAAAAGTTCTTCCAAAATGGTCGTCTTGGGTGGATACAGCTATGCCAGTATTTCTGAGGACAGAGCAGCCCAGTCGTCTCTCCTCGCTCTCCTCTCCAGGGTACCTGAGACAGCAGCTGTGGGGACGGTGGTTGAGGGAAGGAGGCTAACAGGCCTGCAGATGACAGTAGGCCAGCTATGAGCACGCACCTTCTCGGAGTGCTTGAACTGTCTCCAGAAGCTATCATACATCCTTTTGGTAACCTTTTCAGGAGTGCACACAACAGTCTTGATATAAACTTTAAAGCTACGATCCAACAGCTGGTTAATTTCACCATAGTCATAGTCGTCATATCTGTTGAGAGACACAGGGATGAGCTACTGTCAATGCACAGCACACACAAGTGAATGCACGCTTTCCTCCTCTTCCTATGGGCAGGGACTCCCACACAGTTAGAAATGATACTGCTTTATGATGCTAAGAAGGGCTGAGATGAAAAATCATAGAGGAGAGAACTTGGGAAGAAGAGAAGAGTTTTCAAGTGCCTGAGCAGACTGCTCCCACAGTTGACAGGACTGATCCTACAGCACTGGGTACTACAGAACTGCATATTCACAATCGCAAACACAGAACCACGCTGAAACCTACTCTGAAAAGAGCACAGAGTGCTGAAATTAAGGATTTATGTTTATTACTGGTACTATTATATACCATACAGTGGCAATTTACTTGCGTAAAACGCGTTTCTGGGTTGGATGAGGAAAAGATGCCCTGGGTGCGTGGAGCAGGGGGGCAGCCAGCCGGTTAGGAGAGGCCTGCATACCACAATGTCTGTCCTGACTGCTGAATCGTGAGTTTCCATCACAGGCATGGAAGTTACCTATTGTGTTTTCAGTGGAAAAGAGACAAAGCTCTTGGTAAAACTGGTCCTATAGCTATGCAGGAGGCTGAAGTCTGGGCACTGATTGATCAAGCTCACCTCCTATCTGTGCTGGGACAGCCAGCCTGCTCTTCCAAGTCACCTGCCACCTGTCAAGTCCTTACCTCTGCCCTCACCAGTCTAGCTAGGAGAGAGGGAGGGAGGGAGGGGGAGGGAGGGAGGGGGNAGGAAGGAAGGAAGGAAGGAAGAAGAAAAGAAGAGCCTCAGCTATGATAAAGTGGGTCTGTGAAGCTCAAGAACTTTAAAAATAAGCTGAATGTGTGTGTGCGCGTGCACACTGCAGGCACCTAAAGACTTCTGTGTAAAGGAAGTGTCTTTATAAACGTTAAGAAAACAGACTGACCGTATTCCAAACATGCAGTGGATATAGTTCCAGATAGCCCGTCTGAGCATTGAGGTATCAACATCTTTGTGCATGGCCATAGTATTGTAAGTCAGATTGTAAGCAATGTGAAATTTCTCATCAATTAACTGTCCCACATCTGGATAGAGACGATTCACCAGAGAGTAACCATGGTCTTCCCAGCAGTAGTCCTAATACAAGGAAGAGAGGAACTGTGAACAGTCAAATGTGGCAGAGCAGCCCTCTGTCCACAGCCATGCAGGATGTGAGGTCACCAGCAGCCTCAATTTCCCTGGTACCACAGTCTACTCTCAAATTCCATACTGGAACATGAGAAAGGAGATGGGTTACAATTTGGTTGAGTTTAAGAACCAAGGGAGGCACCGTCTTTCATCTCTCAGCTTCCCACCTGCTTCCAGAAGCAACACAGATTGAAATTCCTCCCCCAAGACATTTAAATGTTTATCAAATTTTGTGAATTTCCAAACCAGCTGTGGTAGCTAACAGCTATTATTCTAGTACTTAGAAAGACGAAGCAGAGAGACCAAAAGTTACATACCATTCTAGACTATGTAACAAGAATATGTCACAAATCAAAAATTTAAAAATATCTAGTTCAATGCATCTGTCACTCACCTCCTTCGTCCTCTCATCTGATTGTCACCCCACAAACCAGATCTTCTGATTCTAATATGAACTCTCCTCCATGCTGCAAGCCTTCAAACAACTGCTACGCCTACCTACTCATACCTTTCTCTGGTGTTCTCCTAAAACACGCATGTTGACATTATGCTAGCACCCGGTCACTGCATGCCCATCCATCCTGCTGTAAACCACATAGGTTGGAGGTGCCTCACCAGGTTAAGACTTCCTCCTACTGACAGAAGCAGGAAGCCTCAGTACCAAGTCCCTTTCCAACCTTCGCTGGAATAACTACACTGAGACTGACTAGCTTCCAACTCTTTTCTGCTTACGACATAAACCCTAGTCCCTGTGGTGCTTGAGGCAGACCCATGGCTTGCACACCCAGGAAAACCACCCAGCACTGAGCTACATTCTCAGCTGCTCTTTGTTTTTTTTTTTTTTTTTTTTTTTTGGTTTTTCGAGACAGGGTTTCTCTGTATAGCCCTGGCTGTCCTGGAACTCACTTTGTAGACCAGGCTGGCCTCGAACCGAACTCAGAAATCTGCCTGCCTCTGCCTCCCGAGTGCTGGGATTAAAGGCGTGCGCCACCACAAAACCCTAATCTTTCACACTCTGTACATGCCATTTGCTACGCACTGGACACAGCTCCCAAGTTCAGGTGCCTTTTTCACACACGTAACCCAGTGTGCAGTTTCCAAGCAATTGTGTTATACACATTACAATTTTACCTGGACACGAAACGTTGGGACATGCATCCCGTGTCTGGAGAAATCCTTGTAGCCATAACTAGTGTCCTCAAAGTGCCGAGACACATCTCTTGCTGGGGTAACTTCATCATCGTCTGAAATGATTTTAAAAAGTCTTTTAAAAGCGTTTGAAAACAAGATGTGATTCATTTTACCCATGAAAAGGAAATGTAAGCTAATCATTTCTGACACTCAGTAAGGAATAGGAAGCAGAACAGCCTCTGGTTTCACTTCACACACCCAGACGGCCTCAGCCCTGCCCTGCAGTGAAGGAGAAGCCCAGACGGCCTCAGCCCTGCCCTGCAGTGAAGGAGAAGCCCAGACGGCCTCAGCCCTGCCGTGTAGGAGAAGCCTCGACTTGCTTACCTTTTGGCCTCCATCTTCTGCGTGCTGAGATTATAGGCATGTACCACCATGCCTGGTTATGTGGTGCTAGGGATGAACCCGGGGCTTTGTGGATGCTATGGAGTCTAACAACTACACCCCACTCCACAACAAGTATTAACACAAACACATTGTGCTTACCACAAAACCCTCTGTGGTAAACACAACTCTCTGTGATAGACACTCACGGGATTCTGCTCACTTCTTTGACTCTTCTCCCTCTGTCTCTCTACCCTAATTTATATATTTTAGGATCTCAAAAGTATGGATTCTAACTTAGTAATACCCCATTTGGTAATATTTAAGATAACTAAATCCACACTGGGCTGGTGAGGTGGCTCAGTGGGTGAAGGCACGTGCCCTCAAGCCCAAGGCCCTGGGTTTACTCTGAGGGACCCACTTGGGGAGGAAAGAACTGGTCCTGACAGTTGTCCTCTGACCTCCACATCCATGGTGTGGCTCACACATCCTGCCAATCACTTCCAGTAATAACATTTAGCAAACAAGAAAGCTGGGGAGAGTGTTAGTGTATTACACGCTGTGCTATTCTTAGTTGCCTTTTTAACTATTTGTAAGGAGGAAAGCCCTTGCAGTAGCCTTCGTGAAAGGACACACCTTTAGGCCTGCTTTTAAAAATGTATTGACATGAGCCGGACGTGGTGGCGCACACCTTTAATCCCAGCACTCGGAAGGCAGAGGCAGGAGGATTTCTGAGTTCGAGGCCAGCCTGGTCTACAGAGTGAGTTCCAGGACAGCCAGGGCTATACAGAGAAACCCTGTCTTGAAAAACCAAAAAAAAAAAAAAGTATTGACATTCTCTAAATAAAAAATTTGGGCTTGTAAGACAAACTATATTGAGCACATTCTCGCTGTTCTTACCCGAAGAGAAGACAAACATGCTCTCTCTCTTTTCCATCTCAAACCGCGACGCCATCTCCTCCTGGCTAGCCTCCTCCTCCTCTCGGCATTCCTGTAACTGCCTCATCTTTTCCATGAGAGCTTCCACCTCAAAGAAGGAATCACTTACCTGAAGAGACAACACTTTATTTTACATATGGCAGGCACAGAATGAAGTTTAGGAATTTCATTAAGTCTGTCTCATAAGAATTTTTATCTTACCAGAATATAGTAAAAATACATTTTCATATAATATTAATGTATATTGATAAGTGTGATTGTTTTAGCCTACTGGGTAAAGCTATTTAAGATATGAGAAAAGCATTTAAAAATTTTTTAAAATAACAACATAGTAACTACTTACACTATTTTAAAGATTAAAACAACACTGTCAATTTAAAGTAGAAGTGAAAATTGAGTATTTAAAATTTAGCTTCTACTTGCTCAGGTAAGTAAGTACACAGAATATAAATTGTCAACATGTCTATCATGTTTAAAATAGTAATTGTTCTATTTATACAGTTTTCTAATTAAAAATGAGCCATGTCCTCAGGTGGCTGAGCTGGTTGGCACCCCGTGGCTTGGCTAGCAGCTGTCACTGGCTGGGATGCCTACAGTGAATTTTCTAGAAGGCTGGTGCTATCACAGGAGCAGCAGAGTACGGAGTGATTCACAGTCCTATTACAGACTGCATCTGTATTCTAAATCCTGAATCACATCCATGAAAGACACACTTCATGAAAGAAGTCTTAAATTTCAAATATAAATGTTCAAATACAGGCCGGTGTGGTGGCGCATGCCTTTAATCCCAAAACTTGGGAGGCAGAGGCAGGTGGATTTCTGAGTTCGAGGCCAGCCTGGTCTACAGAGTGAGTTCCAGGACAGCCAGGGCTATAGAGAGAAACCCTGTCTCGAAAAACAAAAACAAAAACAAAAACAAAAATGTTCAAATACAAAAGTAATGGTTTTCCCTTTATGAACTTCATTTCCAAGTATCTTGCTCACTAACTAATTCACTAAAATAGATTACTCACATTTTAATTGTTTTTAGGAAAGATATTTCTTGGTAAATTATATTGAAACCTCATAAAGGGAAAGGAAAAACAAAGTATGTTTCTTTTGCTACTTAACTAATCTGTGAAAGTTAGGATGGTTTGAAAAAGTTCAGACCACCGCCACGGCCATTATCTGCGAAAGTTTCAGTATGTAGCTAAAGCCTTGAATTCAATATGTAACACTGGTTGGCTCCAAATTTGCAATCTTCCAAGATGGGTATGGTGGTGCATGTCTTTAATCCCTGATCTAAGGAGGCAGAGGCAGTTGGGTTTCTGTGGTTCAAGGCCAGCCTATTCTGCATTCTCAGGCTCTACTATCTAGTGCTGAGGTTCCAAGGATATTATTGCATGTTTAGCAGCGATTCAATATTAGAATGTTAATCTGTGTATGGAAACTCTTGTTTTTATTTTTAAACACTTTCATTTAGAAGTATACATATGATATGCACCTGAAGAACGGGGTCCATCAGCTCATTGTCCAGTGACATCAATATAAACTGTATACCTTCTTTCAGCTTACTGTCAGGTATTATCAGTGTAAACTATATACTTTCTAAAAAATGCAAATTTAAATCTGGGGATAGGGAGCTGATGAATTAGAAAAATAAAACCCCCAATGTTTTTACTTTTATCTGTTATCTCTTAATAGAAAACAACCAAGAAAATCTAGAAACTTTACATTAGCCTAGTACTAAGGCCAGCAAAAGGTAAGAAGCCAACTAACGCTCAGTATCTCAGCAACAGACACACAATCTCTTGGCCACACTTAGAGCCTCCAAGCTTGGAAGCTGTCAGAATAGTGATGTGGTCCATCCTGGACGGTTATGTTTCCCCAGGTTAATCTCACTGTATCTAAATGGCAAACAACAAACACTGAAGCTAGCATTCAAATTCTTCAGGGACATTTAAGACCTTATCACAAGAACTTCCTGTTTTATAGGAAACGTGAAAGAACCAAGAGAGTCTTGAAAACTTCCTGAGCATCAGCCATATAAACCAGTCTGTCACCCTGCACACAGCTGCCTGTTTCCTGTGGTAACAGTGTGCACAGGTTCTTTTCAAGCACAAAATAAAGCCTTTCATTATTAATTATGTGAGGAATTTAAAACCACCATATGCAAGAATTAAATTTGCTTATAGAAAATTTCAACTTGTGGCCACTGAAATGCTTCAGTTGGTAAAGGTGCTCACACCGAGAGCCTGGTGACCAGACTCTGATCCCTGGGACACGGACACACACACACACACACACACACACACACACACACACACAGTTTTTAATGAAAATAAAAATCAAATTGTTCTGACCCATTTTGAAGGAATAACAAAACAAGCTAGAAGTGAAATATCGTAGTCACTTTTCTATTGTTGTGAAGAGACACCATGACCAAGGCAGCTTATAGTAGAATACATTTAACTGGGAACTTGCATTTAGGTTCAGAGGGTTAGTCCATTATCATCATGGTGGGGACATGTAGCAGGTAGGCAGGCTGAGAACTTATACTTCAATCCAGAAGCAGTAGGCAGAGAGAGATGCTGGGAATGGTGTGGGCTTTTGAAACCTCAAAGTGCACCCTCAGTAACACACTTCCTGCTAACAAGTTCACAGCTCCTAATCCTTCCCAAACAGTTCCACCACTAGGAACCAGACATTCAAATATATGAGCCTATGGAGGCCATTCTCATTCAAAATATCACAGTGTTTTAACAAATGTACACTCAGCTGTTATCATTAGATTCTATATTTGTTCAAAATTAAACATTAAGGGAAAAATAAGGGAAAAATTAGGATATCAAAGTTGACTTAATTTTCTAAAAGTCAAACAATTAGAAATCCAGCCTTTTGCTAAAGAGGAGGAAGAAGAGGAAGGAGAAAAGCAACATTATTGCTGCCAGCAGGAAGCCTCCTCTATCAGGGTCACTAGTTTAAGCCTTCCCTATCACAGCTGTGGACACTCGGTATGAGCTGGTCCTGTTTGGCTCACAGACCTGGAATGACATGAATGGAGCTTCCTAGAAGGGCCCACAGTTCTGTACACCCCTTAGCAACTAGACTAGTGATGGGCATTGGAGGTAGAAATAAATTCAAAAGCAAGATCTAACATCTCTGTGGACTTGACAGGTTCCTAGCAGGCTAGATGAACCACAGCAGTTGTAGTAACTAGTCTTAGGAGTCTCACAACAAGCCAGACACTCACCGAAGCATTTCCTGCTGAGCTGACTTGCATCTCGTCCACACTGTGATTGCCATTCGTAATGTCACAGATGCAGTAGTTACTAACAGAAGGAGGTCTGAAGGTGTGGCCACCATCGCAATGAATCTCTGGACTAATTCCACAGCCAAATGTGAAGGAGGCAAGAGAGTGGTAGTGTGTGAGCAGAACCACAGCGTGGACCAGCTCCGCCAGAGACCAGCTGTGCTCCTCCGCTTTCAGAAGCCCCTGGTGGGTGAAAAGGGAGGTTTAATCTGAGATGTGCTGGTTAAAAACACAGTTTGTTTCAGTAGTTTAAAAATGACTGAAAACAGGACTAGACACTATACAAAGCCAGGTTAAGATTACAATTTAAAAGACATAAAACCTATAATTTGTTAAATTTTATTAAAAATATATCTAGAAATATAGGCTTAACTTCTATTAATGCATTGTCATTTTGAATCTCAAAAAATTGATTAAAAATGTAAGCCAATTCTACTTTGCTTCCAATCATTTGCTGTGTTTCAGATATTGGATAATGGACGAGTCACTCTTATCGGTGGAAATGTAATGAGTTTATGTTAAAGTGAGCACCAGTACTGCAAATGTCTGTTTTTGATTCATTAGGCCTCTTAAAGGAACTTTCAAAGACAATAGCTTGAGCAATTTCATTCTAAAGATTCTTAAGTCCTTGATTTTGCGTTAAAAAGTTATGCATAAATCCTACAATTTGTCAAATTCTGTGTCCCAGGTGTTCATATTATTTATCTATTCTATAATCATGTGTTTTTCCTTGACAATCTAATAAGTACTATATTAATCATACCCAAATTTTACACCTTCTTGACAATTTCTTCTATAATGTAATGGTGTTTAAAATGTCCCATAACATGGATGGACAAGACCAAAAAAATCTATTCTAAGTGCTTCTGTCGCATGGTACACATTTGCAGAGGGTTGTTTTTGTTTTTGTTTTTTTGAACTCTAGATCCAGAAGGAACTAGTTTAAGATGTCACTACAAATGAAGATGAAGAGACAGCACTTCCTGAGACACTGAGTACAAGGACAGACTCAGGACAGTAGGACACATCGTAGGGACCTCACTTTGGATGACAGTTGCTGTCTAGCACAGCACACCCCTAGTTATTTACCCAAATAAGCTGAGAACTTTTGTCTACCCAAACATTTACATGTGAATTAACAACTTTATTCATAGCTGGTCAAAGCTGGTACTAATCAGGAGGCCCCTTAAGTAAATGAATGGGAGTGTCATTGAACAATAAAAATAAATGATCTACGAAGTCATTAAAAAAATAAAAACCAGACGAGGTAGCTCAGATATGTAATTCTAGCATTCTAGAGGGCAAGGCAGGCGAACAAAAGTTCAAGGCCAGTCTTGGCATGTAGCAAGTTTCAAGCCAGCCTTGACATAGCAAGACTGAAAACAAACAAAACTATGCAAAGCACAGGGCCTCCTCTGAAAACAAAACATAAATAAAAATAAATACCCTCATATACATATTGCTAAATGAAAGTGAGCCTGCAAGGTTCTGTACTATATGGTACCAACTATAGAACATTCTGGAAATGATACACTCTAGATATAATTAGAAACCAGCAGTTGTGGGGGCTCAAGAGAAAGCACAGCACAGTGGATACTTTAGTCTTTTGCACTGTACAGTAGTAATAACATGTCATGCACTTACTGAGTGCAGTATGGACTTTGGTCAACAGCAGTGCCATCCACATTGGCTCATTACTTATAAGTAAATGCACCACACAAAGTCCAGGTGATAACAACACAGAGATGTGTGTCTGGGATTTTCTGTGTAACTTCCCTTTCTTTTCTGCCTTCCCTCCTTCGTCTTCCTTTTGATTTTTTGAGACTCAGGCTATCCAAGGCCAGCTTCAAACTTGATATGCAGCTGATGGTAACCTTGAACCTTGGATCCCCTCTTCCTCCTTCCTTCCTTTTTTCCATCCACCCACCTACCCACCCATCTCCCAGTGCAGGGATTATAGGTTTATTCCAACAAGCCCAGTCTCTGCAGCGGAGGATGGAGCCAGGGCTTTGGGCATGCTAGACTGCACCAGCTGAGCTGTACCCCAGCCCTCTATCCAGTTCTCTTACAGAGCCGGAACTGTCACCTTAAAGTGACACTTTAAACACTGTGACATTGAACACACGTACCTCGATGTGCTCTTTGGTCACCAGCCAAGGCCTATGGGCTAACACTTTGTTGAGTTCTCCTAAGTTCTGCAGTTTTTGAGGAGCATTCTCTAAACCATTAAGCCACTTGGGGTCCCCACCAACATGAAGGAAGTCACTGACGTGCAGATTCACCAGGTAGGAACACTGATGCCTTGCTGCTGCCTTCACAGGAAATAAAAAGACAGTGCAGTTATGTTAAAAGTGTCAACTATTACAAATCTGTTTACAACAAACAAAATGGACTTTTTGGCTATTCTGTTTTCCAGACAACAGAAATACAAATCTTATTTAGAAATTTTAAAAATCTAATATAAAATAGAAAACATCTCAGAAATATTTCAGAAACAAAATATTGCTTAAAAAATAAACTTTAGAAATGTTGCCTCTATGTCCCTCAGACTAAGAAGTAGTTTCAATTAAGCAGGTCCATCAACACAAATTATTCATATTTGAGAGGTAGAGGCAGGAGGACCAGAAACTCATGGTCACCCACAGATATGTACCAAGTTTGAAGCCAGTCTAGGCTACACAAAACTTATGCTGGGGAAGGAGAGAAGGTAGTGGGGGAAAGGAAGGACGGACAGGATCTCTTACATCTTATGTTCCATTTTAACTGCTAAGACAAGAGTGGCTCTGGTGCAGCCAGCACGCAGGCTCAGTGGGGAAACTGACAACCTGAGTCTAAGCCAACAGTGAAGGAGAGAACCAACTCCTTCAAGTTGTCTCTGATGCACTCGAGCACGCGTGTGTGCACGCATACACACACACACACACACACACACACACACACACAGAGTACTTTTTTAAAAAATGGTTCTTAATATTGCATAAAACTATTTGTAGTGGTATTTTTTTGGTTATACTTGAAAACATACTTATTTAAAGCCAGGAAAAGTAGAAGCTATCTGATTATATGCTCTTACAAGTCAGAATATGATTACAAGTCAGACAATAATATATTTGTTCTTGTGTCAAAAGCATTAATCCTCTTAAAGAAATTAAAAAAAAAAAAAGAAAGAAATTTTCATTGGATGTTTACAAACCATGATTCCAATGTAGTGCCGATAATGGAGGGGTAATGGCCCATCCATTTGTAGTAGGTAGTGTTGAGTCTTTAAGAAACTTTCTAAATATTGCGGATGGAAAACCATCACTAATGTGATGTTATCCAGACGACCCAAAGCAGCAAAGGAGTCTGCAAATAAAGCATGCATCTGCGCGTCTTCACTGCCCACCTGCAGCATCTGTGGAGAGGGGAGGAAAGCCACAGTTGTCTACACTATAAACTGGCGTTAAAGAGAACAGGAACATGGTACACTGCTCCATTTACAAGTAATTACAGTTTACAGAGAGGACTTGTGAATTTAAACTTGTAGCTGAAGAATAGTCCCATTATATGGTGGGAGATAAACAACAAGGCTGAACTGAACTTTAGATAAAGGGTCTAGATAAGCTGTAGAGTTGACAAGAATCCAGACCAGGAAGCAGATTGCTAAGTACCCAGAATTTGCAAGCAGACATTAAAACCTTTCCTTACAACACTAGTCTCATTTAATGAAAAGAGAATCACAATTAATAGCAAAAATTTATGACAATAAAGAATAGATGCTTCTACATATGTAGAATTAAAGGTCTGGTCTAGTACTCTTCTTACCAATAAGACCGAGTACCTCTGCTTCCAAGCATACCTAAGCAAGATCTAAATATAAGCAGGTGGAGGGCAAGTCAAAAACAAGTCTCAGTTTTACTTGATTAAACCCAGGTGCTTAAAATGCATCATGAAATCCTAGAAATCAATGTGACCCTGACAGCTTTCTAATCCCATGAACTCACTGCCAAAGAATGACTAACTCTGAATAACTGTGTAAAACATGCTGTTGACCAGCAATCATTCAGATGCCAAGATGTGGGTCATGAAAATGTTTCCTTAAAAGCAGGCAGTTCACTGTGTACTTTCAAAACAGCATACCTCCTTCTCTGGGATGAACCTGCTTGGTCCGTGTCCTAGTGGCCGAGGGATTCTGATTCCAAGTTCCTAGAAAAGAAAATTACACCATCTCATATCTCCAGCAGTAAACAGCACAGACTGAGGCTATAGGAGCAAGAGGAAAAACAGCCAGGCTTGCTCTAGTCATTTGTTCTCACGGCTATATATACACACCAGCTCTTCTATTTGCATCACACAGCTAACACCTTCTAATATGACTGTCTAAAAACAATAAAACCTGTTTCACTAAAACCAGAGTTTTGCATAAAGCTCTTGGCAGAGAGTCTGGAACAGAAAGTTCAGCACACAGTGGCCAACCCCGTGGGCTGTCAGTGATACAAAACAAGACCAGTGTGTGTTTGTGCATCTAAAACTCAACAAAAGCATCACTCCGTGTCAGGAAATAAAAACGACAGTACCTCTATATAGACATCTCAAGATATCATTACTGTATTAATAAAACACCTCAAGGCAAGCAGAGGCATGTGACAAGTGAGAAGGCAGCTGAATCCAGTCAGGACTCCAGTGGGGCATGTTCTCTGTGGTCGAGTGAGAACACTTCAGGAAAACCAAGTCTGGGCCTGTTTACAATCTTGCTAACATTCTGCCTTTTGACACAATCTAGAATTCTTTCTCTTATGCTGACAGAACAGCACATTAGCAGGAACAGAAAGCCTACTGTTAGGACTTCCTCCCCTATACAATGCTCTTGACATAATATCAAAATAACCATAATAAAACTTTTGAGGGCAATTAATCCATTATCGCTTTAAGCTGTAAAATATAATAAAGTAAATACAACTGAAGATTCTTATTATTTATAAAATTGTTACATACAAATACTATTTTTTTGTTTTAAAAGAGGAAGACTATTGGCATGGATAGAGAACTGCAGCCAAGCGTAAAACATTATAAAAACAGATATTTCTGATTCCTGTTCTGTGTGTGTGCACTATGTGTCTGTCTGTATGTATGCCTCTGTGTGTGTGTGTGTGTGTGTGTGTGTGTGTGTGTGTGTGTGTTTGTGAGAATATGGGAGAGCATGTACTGTGTAGCTCATGTGGAAGTCAGAGGACAACAGGGTCTCTTCTTTTCTCACTGTGTGTGCCAGGCTAGCTGGCTCTTGGACTTCTGGGGGCTTCTCTTTCTCCCTTCCATGTTCCTATAGGCCTATGGGATTATTCATTTGTACATGGGTTTCCAGGATTTGAACTCAGGTCCTCACACTTGTGTGGTGAGTGGTTTTACCCACTGAGCTATCGCCCCAACCTAGTTGCTTTGCTTTTACGAAAAAAATTGGGAGGGAACAGAGTGAATTCAAGAAATTTGTTCTGAGCAAATGAAAACCTCTTGAATACATTTAACAATCCAACAGGGCTAGGGATGCAGCTTAGTCGGCAGAGTGCTTGTTCAGTGTACACCTGTAATCCCAGCACTTGGGATGTGGAGGCAGGAGGATCATAAGTTCAAAGACATCCTCAGCCACGTAGCAAGTTCTGGCCACCTACCCTCACCCCTGAAACAGCAAGCAGGATAAGAGAATCTTTATTGGCAGAATCCAAAGCAGACTACTTGCCAACTGAATCCACGATATATCAATTTCATTGTACATATGAAGTAAAATCGTACTGGACATTGGTAGCTTCTTACTGTGCTTATTCACACTCATACTGGATAGTGTGTAACATTATAGTCATTAGAAGAGACACTTCACTAGCTTGTCCATGTATGTGTCTAAGTTTGAATATTGTATAATAAGTTCCAGGAGAGAAAAATGTTCCTCTTGAAACAATGTAACTATTCATCTAAAACAATGACCCCTTTGGCCTAACTTCTTAATGCTGATCGATCTATCTATCTATCTATTGTTAAGATTCACTGGGAAAAAGTACAAAGCTGAGGCTCCTGCCCCCTTTCTAATTAAAAAATTATCTAAACAACATATATTTAGGGTTTCAAGAATTTATTACTCATTTTGTAACGCAGACACACTACACAATACTCATGAGTACAGGATAGCAAAGGATGCAATTTCCAAATAGATTATTTGATCTTGAAACAACCTGTTGTCACTCAGAAAAAAAAATGAACCTGAATTATATTTTAATCCACAATAAATCAAGAGTTAAACATGAAGAAAACAAAACAAAACAAAAAATAGTCCTACCAAATGCCTGTGGAGTGAAATATACCCAATAATGCTACAAAACCTGGAAGTCAAAATTAAAGACCGATAAATCTGGTAACAAAACAGACTTGCATGAGGGGAAGGGTACACAGTCAAAGATGGAACAGAAAACTTGAAAGATTGCAAAGGGTCTGGGGCAGTTCCAAGAAAAGGAAGTGAGAATGACTGAAACCATGCTCAACTCCCAAAGCAACAACAAGGCACTAATTAACTACAAAGATCATAGGTGGGAACCTACAGACAGACTCACATTTTATACTCACATGTAAGGTAAATCACTGCAATATTGTTCTGATAAACAACCTAATTGCTAATCAATAAAGAACTGTTTGAAAAGTTCAACATGAGCAACAAAGCTGCAGAAGAAGGAAGCAGAACATATGTTGGGGTGGGGGTGTAGAGAAAGGAAGTAAAGACACAACACATATGTGTATGTGTGTTTGTTACTGCTTGAAATAGCTGGGTAGTATTTCTTTAAATGACACCAAATTGACATCCATATGACCTTCAAAGCAAACAGGTTGAATTATATTATTCTGGTCTTGTTTCTATACTAAATATATTATATGCCAAATTGTTATAAAATAATAATTTTACAATTCCTATAAGGTAGCCATGAATGCTTCATAAAATAGAATCTGCAGAGCATGAAGCCATGTGTCTTTAATCCCTGTACTCTGTGAGTTCAAGGATAGCCTGGAAGAAGAACCAGTGTTTAAAAACAAAGAAACAAACAAACAAACAACAACGAGAGGCTAGAGAGATGGGTCAGTGGTGAGAGCGTCTGGGCTGCTTCTCCAAAGGACCCAGGCTCCTTCCCCCCATTCACATGGCAGCTCACAGCTGTCTGTAACTCCAGTCTGCTCTTTAGCCCCATTTAATGGCCATGTGGATACCACTTTTTACTTTCCTCCTAAATCTTCAATGACCAAGGAAATGTCCCTGATCCTTTTAAATATATTTTCTTCAAGGGTAAAATATTTTAAAATATGTTAAGAAAAAGCAAGATAAAAAAGAAAATCATGCTGGGCGTGGTGGTGCACGCCTTTTAATCCTAGCACTCGGGAGGCAGAGGCAGAGGCAGGCAGATTTCTGAGTTCAAGTCCAGCCTGGTTTACAAAGTGAGCTCCAGGACAGCCAGGGCTATACAGAGAAACCCTGTCTCAAAAAACAAAAACAAAAACAAACAAACAAACAAAAAATCATAAAAATAGAGGGAAGACAAGTGTCCCTTGGGTGGGTTAGATGCCCACTGCACAATACTTGTTAAAAAAAAAATATATATATATATATATATATATATATATATATATATATATATATATATGTGTGTGTGTGTGTGTGTGTGTGTATATATATATATATATATATATATATATATATATATATATATATATATATATAAAAGTTTTTTGAACAGGGTTTCTCTGTATAGCCCTGGCTGTCCTGGAACTCACTCTGTAGACCAAGCTGGCCTCAAACTCAGAAATCCTCCTGCCTCTAAGTGTTTATATTAATTCCTTGATAAAGATCAACAGAAAGAACAAGAGCCAGGGAAAAAACAAGAAAATAAGACAGAACTGTAAAGGGGTCTCTGACACCCAGGACAGTCACTTTGTTATTTTATACATGTCTCATTCCAGGTCAATTTCCTTCAGGTCACATGTCATTAACAGACAGTTCCCGGAGAACCTGAGAGACTGAGGTTGTGCATCTTAGAAAGGCAGACAGAGAAATGATGAGAAGAGATGGGAAGGTCAAAGGTGCAAGAGCAGGAAGGAGACAGGCTTAAAGGTTGTCTGCCTCAATAAAGGTTGATCAAGACTGACATAATGAGAAACATGGTTACTCTATTCTAGAATCAAGTGAATTTACTCTCCTTAAAGTCTAGGCTTAAAAGATGATAGACTCTCTCTCTTAGCTAATAGGTTGGGTACATGACAGATATAAGGGCCGTGAACTTTTCTACTTAATTTTATGCCAATCAAAAAACAAAGTGCTAGTTATATGGTATGTTCCTGATGAGCTCTGAGTGTATATCCCAATTTACCTCAGACCAGGTACAGACAGGACAGTGAGTGGCTTTATCCAGCCACCCAGCACACACAGAATGACCTCTGAGAAAGTCAATAGATGACAGTTTTCTTACTGGACCTACCTGTTCTTACTAAAGCTTGCATAAAGACTCCTCACCTTGGAAGAGTCCCAAAGTATAGCACACACTGGAATGATAGCCAGCTCAGTGGAGAGAGCTGTCCCTGCATGTGCAAGGCCCTAGGGTTGATCCCAAGCATGGCCAAGTATTTCCATGCACCATCTCCTGAGAGAAAAAGAACAGAGCAGGAAAGAAGGTTTGGGCCAAAATAAAGACTTCTGTTAGCAAGTTTATAATTCCAATCAGAGCATTTAAACTCTTAACTGGGCAGGCAGGTCTAATGTGTAAGTAAGGTGTAAAGAAAAGATGAGGGAGATATAGTAGCAACAGTACCACGTCTACCTCATGATATGTAACAGAAGAGTTTACAAAGCTCTTGGGGATGTGCATGTGTGCACACACATACGCACACCAGAAGGGTCTGAGAATCAAACTGCTTTTTAGTTTTCTGCTTATTCCTTAACTGATATAAAGAAGTAAAAACCATACAGAGCTAGTAATGGTAATAAAAAATTAAAAGCAGCAATAGCAGCTGACATAGCATGCTAGGAACCAAGTACTGTTTTAAGTACTAGTATCTACAAACAAGGAACGTGTAATTTATTTACTGAAATCTACAAAATGTATATGTCTTTTATAATCTTTATGAAAAAGAAGCCAATGTCTTTAATGCTTTATTAGTGTGAGAGCCCAAGTCAAATTGAATGCACTTTCTATCTTCCTATGTAGGTTACTTTAACTATTTTTCCTTCTGTAGTGGTGAGAATTCAATTAGACTCTGAGCAAATCTTACAATCCAGATTCTAGGAGCCAGACTTGCCAAGAATAAAAGGTCCTGTTGAACTCAGATGCAGATGTTAATCAGCATAAAGCTCACAGGTTCTCCGTGAAGGCGTGGCTGGAAAAGCTAACATGAGAACTAGGACTCCCCACCCCTCAACAACACTAACACCAATATCAGAAAGCAATGACCACACCAGCACCTGCTTCCTCACCAATGTACAACACTGCCAATTCATCTTCAGAAGATGGACATTCTTAGTGGCATTGACAGCTCACAGAAACAGTACGTCCTGTGCCACTGTGTGAACAGTGCTTGTGGACCAAAGCCCTTTCTAATCACATGCTTTGCTTACGTACCGACCTTCATCAGTCTCCTTAAGAATGAATGACTGGCTACAAATTAAAGACTTTCCATGAAGTATCAATCTACCTACTTGAAAAATTAGGTGAAAATCAGTAAACTATTTGAAGCATTTTTTTTCCTTTGTCCACTTGATGTGTTATAACACTGATGTCAATCTTGTTTTTTTTAAAGTTACAGAAGTAGAAAGTACATTTCTTTCTTTCTTTCTGTTTTTTTTTTGTCTTTTGTTTGTTTGTTTGTTTTTTGAGAGAGGGTTTCTCCGTGTAGCCCTGGCTGTCCTGGAACTCACTCTGTAGACCAGGCTGGCCTCAAACTCAGAAATCTACCTGCCCAAGTGCTGGGATTAAAGGCGTGTGCTACCACTGCCCTGCAAAAGTGCATTTCAACGAGGCAAAGAAAGCAAAATGCTTTATAAAAAGTCAAAGTCCTAATCCCACTCTCCTCTTTTGGGAGAGTCCTTGTCTATCTAGAATTATGTGAATGTTTTAACATTCAAAGTATTTCAGAAGAATTGAGGAGCTAGAAGTGTTGTTTATATGTAGATTTCTTGAACTACAGCAAAAATGTACTAAATTTCTTCTGTCATTAACACTGCTAAGCTATTTTTAAAAAAATGGGAAGTTAGGTACCTCTTTGTGTGTGTGTGCTCCATGGACCATGGTTTAGAAAAAGAAAAACTTCCTGACTTCAAAGTCCTACAACTGGGTTGGAGATGTGTTCGGTGGTACAGAATTACCTAGCATGTACAGGACCCTGAGTTAGATGGTGAAGAGGAGGGAAGAAGAAGGGGGAGAGGAGGGGGAGGAGGAGAACAATTTTTGGAAGCTTGCTATTTGAGAGAACTGTGCCAATGCTTCCTTTGAAAAGTGACTAGTTTTCCCATGATACACCACTCCCTAGTTTATTTTACATGCTAAGTGTATTAAAGTGAAATACAGCTATGCAAAGCTTTCTAGTTTGTTGAATACAATTTCACAGGCACTATTATAATCAATGTACAAGCTACTGTGGATCTTTGGAAATTCTAAGGAGCTGAGGATATTGCACAAAAAACGCTGTCAGCAATAAGAGCTGTTCAGCCATGACCACTAGGGTTCATTTCTAAGAATGGGAGCAGATGGATCTAGGGTGGCCTGCATACACAAACCATAAATGCTAACTCAACACTTCCACACTTTAAGATTCTAGAGCAATGGTTTATGGTTTATTTATTGACACTGAGTATAGAACCCAGAGCCTTTCACATAGCAGACTACCACTGAGCTCTAAAAATTTATTTCTGAACATTGTTTTTGGTATGTGTAAACAACCAGTATGCAATGTATCCATGAATGTTAACATCTAGAATCCCTTTATGGAGTCGTTTACATTTTCATGACTATACATAGTGTACCGATTAATAGACTATTAAAAAACTGACCTGTGTCATTTTAATGGGCAAAGCACCAAGGAAATTTTTCTCATTTAGACTTCTTGAACAACAACCCAACATTATGATTTCAATTCCAATTTCAATATTGACTTTCATCCCTTTAGATTCAAAGCCTTTGAATGTTCAACTTTTAGCAATTTTAAAACATCATCCTATTTGCACCACTTAAAACACACACACACACCATCTCAAATAGTTCTGCAGGCCTATTCAGGCACAGCAAGGATGGCTTAATAAACAAGGGCAAGAGCTGCGACGAACAGCACGGGTCTTGGCGGCGTTTTTTTTTTTTTTTTTTTTTTAAATTCCATTTAACCGATTCAAATGTGTCTGGTTCTAAATGAACGTCGGCGAGGGAAGGGTGACTGAACAATCAGTTATGACCGAACGCCAGGGGGGAAAATCCACAGGCTGTTTGCCCGGAGACTTCAGCTCTGAGGCTCTGACTAGTGCGCACTGGCACGGCACAGCAGTCCTTATCCGACACCTCCCCTTAGGTGATCTTGTGGTGCAGTCCCTTCCTTCGCCCAGGCCCCGCGGCCCTCGGGGGGCGTTTGCGAAGCTACCGGTGCGAGCTAGTGTCTGCGGTGTTCAGCCCCACCGCCCTCAGCCCTCGCCTGCCCAGTACCTCGTCCTGGCCGCGGTCCCCGCCGCACTGGTGGCAGCTCAGCAGCTCGGAGACGGCCAGCGAGGCTGCGTACGCCTCGTTCGCCGCGGCGGCCAGGCGCATGTCGGAGGGACGGATGCGGCCGCGGTCAGTCGCTGCAGTGCTTCAGTCAGCACCCGGCGGGGGCGGGGCAGGCGGCTCCGACAAACAAGACGCAAGGCCCCGCCCCGCGCCCGTCACTCCACTGCCGGGCGGGTAGGCCCGCCAATGCCGGCCCGCGGGGACTCGTAGCCCCACCCCTTGGCGCTGGGGTTGGGGAGCGTGCGGCCCAGGCCAGCAAAAACAAGCTTGAAGGCCAAGCGCCCAGCGTGAAGCTGACACTCAGTTTGGGAACAGGCTCGCTGGGTGGAACCCTGGCTGGAAGATGCAATGTGCATCCCGGGACTCAGGGAAAGGCAACCTAGTTTCCCATCTCCTGGGCTAGGGCCGGGCATTTACCCATAGGCAGTCACCTAGCCTGGCCCTGGCAATACCAGGAGAAATCCTTACACTGTACAAACTACCGAACCTTTTTCCTTTTTGATGCCCAAATGAGGCAGAGTGGGCTGCAGAAGCAGGAGACCATGGCCTATATGCAATGTAAAATTTATTCTTGGCAAGCGATGTAGAAACTATAAATATTTTCCTTGGCAGCAGGTCTCCCAATTGTCTTTCCTCAACAACTATATTCAATGGCATTACAACATCTAATATTCCCTCACAGATACCTGTGTTACAAATAAAACCCTCTGTGAAATCGAACAAGGAACTTGGAAAAACTGAGTTTAGGACATAAATCATTGACATTTTTAGATCCAGAATCTAAATCTTGTGCCAATACTATTTCCTTCCTTTGGTAGCTAAAACCCTTGTTAAATTAGATCTCTTTTTTTCTATGCTTGTGTTTTCAAAAGCTTACATGTTCAGGTTAAGAAAAGAAAAAGTTGGAACACACTCAAAGAAGGAAATAAATGGAGTTTAAATGACTAAACACTGACAGACACAACTAGAACTTCAAGAGGAAAAACGTTTCAGTCTTGGGAGGTGAGGTTACAGTGTGTCAAAGAAGGCTGTTACACTTTCAGTTCTTGAATCTTCATATTTTGAAAGTCACAGGTTACAAATCGTTATTCTTTCTTTTTCTCCTGCTGGTAAGATCAATTGTTGCAACTTCTTATAGCCCTCCCCCCAAATCTTTTCTTTCTTTCTTTTTTTTTAACAAAGAAAAGCAAGCTGCTTAGTTAATACAAGAGGAGGTCAGGTCTAACCTCCCTTTTGCTGAAGAGCCATAAAAATAAATGATACAATCAAACCTCTACTTAGCCATAAACAAACAATACAGATCCATTAAGCTACCCCTCTTGAATGAACTGGCAGTAAATGAGTAACTCAGAGAAATGAATTTAATGATATGTGGGGTTGAAATTTATAAAAGCCAGTTTTAAAATGAGTAAAGCGATGAAAATTGATGACTGGAATTGTTGAGCAATAGTTTTATTTTCTGAAGTTATAGTTTTAGTTTATCTAGCAGGGGATGGCATGTTTATGAAATTATTAAAATTATTCACCATTGCAAAAATAGTGCTTACCTTTCTATTTACAAGACACAAAGGAAAAACATTAATTCAGCTAATTCCAAGATGGTTTAAAATAATACAGTGGCACATTAAAGTCATATATTGCATGTATAGTGTCTAATATTTAAAGCTTGATAAGTATTTATTGAAGAAAAAAACAGTTCAGCTGAAAACAGCCATCTCCTGTAACCAGGCAAGACTTCCAATCTGGGACTTGGACACCAACCCAGCCACAAAACTTTCATTTGTCCTGCCTATAAGATATGTAAGGGCAAAGATAGAGCAGAAATTGAGGGAATGGCCAACCAATGACTGACCCATAGCTTGAGACCCATGCCATGAGAGAGAGCTACCCCCTGGCACTATTATAATACAAGTGTGTGTGTACCAGTAACCGTGGGAAACAGATACAGAGACCTACAGACAATTATGAGGTGGAGGTTGGGGAATTATATGGGAGGAAGGCCTGAAGGAGCAAGAGGGGTCAAGGACACCACAAGAAAACCTACAGAATCATCTAGCCTGGGCCCATAGGGGCTCACAGAGACTGAACCACCAATTAAGGAACATGACCTAGGCTTGCTGCACATATATAAAAGTCGTGCAGCTTAGTCTTCATGTGGAACTCCTAAAGCAGGAGCAGGGGCTGTCTCTGACTCTGATGCCTGCCTTTGGATCCCTTTCCTCTAACTGGGCTGCCTTGTCTAGCCTCAATAGAAGAAGATATACCTAGTCTTAGTGCAACTTGATATGCCAAGGCTGGCTGATCTCCACAGAAGGCCTCCCCTTTTCTGAGAAGAAAGGGAAGAGGGGTGGATGGGGGTTGGTGAAAGGGCGGGACTTGGAGAAGAGGAGGGAGGGAAGTCTGCAATTGGGATGTAGAATAAATAAATAAATTAATTAATAAAAAACTGTTCAGATATACCAAACAAAATTAGGAACAACAAAACGAATTTTTTGGATAGTTTCAATTATTTAATGCTGTCTTGCATGAAATGAAAAATAATTTAACTTATACTCTAATTCAATAGTTTACTGAGAACCTTCAAGCTATTAAATATCCAAGATTCCTTATGGTCTCTATAAAGATTGACCTAAATACTTCCAGAGTACTAACTTCTGCTCTCTTGCATAGACAGTACTATGAATTAGTCACTTTACTGTCCATTAAAAAACATTAAAAAGCAAAAGCCAGGCGTGGTGGCGCACGCCTTTAATCCCAGCACTCGGGAGGCAGAGGCAGGCGGATTTCTGAGTTCAAGGCCATCCTGGTCTACAAAGTGAGTTCCAGGACAGCCAGGGCTACACAGAGAAACCCTGTCTCAAAAAAACAAAAAAAAAAAAAAAAAAAAAAAACATTAAAAAGCACTGCCCCAAACAAATCTACAGTGACCATGAATTCCAACAAATAAATGTATTAATTATCCTGAAAATACCATTTGGCTGTCACTTCTGGGGACATTTCTCCTCCAAATCATGTAATAGAAAGTTTGTTTCCCTAAGAGATTTCCTTCTTGAGGAGGGCAGGAAGGATCTGGTGTTCGGCACCCTGAGCACACCATAAACACCAAAGGAAAGGACGCGCATCCTGAGCAGGGGCAGGCCTGGAAAGGGCTGTAATTTCCATATTTACTGAGAGTTATCAGCACAGGCCAGGAGCTATTTTATAAAGTCCGCTATTTGAACATTTCATTTCAACATTTGTTCCTTTTAGGAAGAATCTGGCACCTGATCAAAGAGGTAATGGAATTTTCTTTTCCTCTAAAAATGTTTTGGCCAAATCACAAGTTGTGTCAAAGTGAGATTCATTTTCTCTGTATATGTCCTTAGCAGAATGCCCACAACCTCCATCTCTTCAAAAAGAGCTGGTACATATGCACTGCAGAGCAGCAGCGAATGACCTGATGCTGGCTCTCAACTGTGAGGACTCAGAGTCCAGGCATGGAAATGAGCTTTCTGGAGGAAGAGCACCTTAGATGGAGCTGGGAGGGTCAGCACGGACTGTTGGTGAAAAAAAAATTCAGGGGAGATTTTGGGATCAGGGAGGCAGCCCTTAGCAAAGGGCTGGACACAGCAGTCTTTTAAGGGAAGTCAAATGAAGGAAATGTGTGGGTCTGGAGCAAAGGGGGAGGAGAGAACTCAGAGGCAAAGGCACTAAGGTTTAGGCACTGCATCCAACTTTCATTAGAGAATATGAGTTTCATTCTTATATTATGGAGTTATTGAAAGGTTTAAACAAAAGAGTAACATTCTATCTGCACTTAGCTGGGGTTTAGAAAAATACACTGAATGAGGCAAAATGGGGAGCGGAGAGATGTCAGGGAGGTGGCTGGGGCAACCCTGGCACAGTAAGAGAATGGTGAAGGAAGACCAGTGCCAGAGCTCTCCTCTGTCCAAGATGGGTTTCTGTCCAGGGAGGTAGTAACATGTTCCTTGAAGGAAGCCCTGCACTCTAGGTCTTGAAATCTAGAAGATAGTTCTCAAATTATGTGCTCTGATGGTCAAGAGTCTTTACTGAACTCATTAGGTCTTTAAAATTTATAATCAATTCATATGATGGCATAGGCATAGTCTAGTAGAAAGAACAGTTATTAATATAATTCAATAAATGACCAACAGTGGCCTCGCTTTCTCAAGTTGCTAACCAAAGTCACAGTACAGATCTGCAGTGCATTCACTAGCATCAGTCTTGTGTTCAATAGTTGGTTAAGAATATAGCAGTGTGTTCAGCCTTTAAAACAAGAGTGGGAGTGGGATCTGTCAGATTTATGTAGTGCAAAAGTTCCCAGTTGTCAATTAAAATATTTCATGTAGAATAAGCTGGTTTATAAGGTTGCTTCTGCTTACTAATTTTGTCAAAAAATATTCTCCTCCAACTTGTCTCTTCCTGTTTTTAAATATAGAGCTGCCCTGCTAACGAAGCACTTTTTCTTTTCTTCCCCAGCTTTGGGTACAGTGCCGACCTTTCTTCCCCAGCTTTGGGTACACTGCCGTCCTTTCACCGTGAAATTCTTACTTGCTCTGTGCTGTTTACACTTCTTCAGCAGAATCTCCATAATGATATTACTTTAAAGCAGCAAGACTGAGGACCAGTCTTTGTTTTTCTCTCTTTTTTTTAAATTTTATTTTTATTTTTTAGATTTATTTTATTTATTATATGTAAGTACACTGTAGCTGTCTTCAGACACTCCAGAAGAGGGCGCCAGATCTCGTTACAGATGGTTGTGAGCCACCATGTGGATGCTGGGATTTGAACTTATCACCTTTGGAAGAGCAGTCGGGTGCTCTTACCCGCTGAGCCATCTCACCAGCCCCCTTGTTTTTCTCTCTTATTTAAGGTTTCTTCTTTTACAAATGTCAAATGTTTCAAATCACTGCACAAAGGAGTTTAAAAATATGGGCTATTACCCATACTTATAAATAGTATTCTAAAAAGCCTTAATGGTTTTAAATTAAAAGGTCATTTTCATCCTTAAAAATTCAGTGTGTTGCCGGGCGTGGTGGCGCACACCTTTAATCCCAGCACTCGGGAGGCAGAGGCAGGCGAATTTCTGAGTTCGAGGCCAGCCTGGTCTACAAAGTGAGTTCCAGGACAGCCAGGGCTATACAGAGAAACCCTGTCTCGAAAAACCAAAAAAAATAAAAAATAAAAAAAATAAAAATTCAGTGTGTTACAATATATGTTCGGGCTTCTCAGGCTGATGATGAAGAGAGCAGTAACTATCCAGTTCTCTGTGTCAGACAGTAAGCATGTGTGTGCATAAAGCAGCTTCTATTATCCCAGTGTTCACATTTGTGAACCAGAAACTCAGTGAACCATGGCTGATTTGTTCCAGGTCATAAAAGTAAAATGCAATATGGAATTAGAACCCACGTCTTTCTGATCTACAGACAAACATTGCAAAACAGCAGTCACTCTATGAGTCTGCTTCTCCTAACGAGTATAAAGTTAACATTTCGCTGCTGCAGCTGTTTGAGCTTTTGATTCTAGGGCAAGAAGAGAATTCAGGTAGAAAGAAAACTCACTGCCTGGAATTGACTCAGGTGGAGCTCAGAAGGGGAGGGAGGGTGTGGGTGTGGGAGTCTTTGTCTCAGAGCCTCTCTCTCCCTGTTACTCCTCCTAGTAGTTCTTCTCAGATCTCTGTGACCTCATGCTCTCCAGATCATCAGGACTATCTTTGCCCACCAGACCTACTAACTGCTCCTCACAGTACCTGCATTCTTTTCTGGTAAGAGAAAGGTCTTAGGGCCTAAGCTAACTCACAGGACTCACTGTGAGTGACAGTGCATTATCTAATTTGTCTCTTAGAGATGCACATCATTAAGCTCTGAGGGCTTGAGCTGCTGCCTCCCAGATGCCTTTGTGTGCGCCCACCAGCAGAGCATGTAGACTCTAAAGTGGTATGTCAATTAAAGTATTGGCTCAGTACGGGCTTGAACAACCAGTTCAATCTTGTTTGTTAAAGATTTGGAGACTTGGGGGCTGCCATACGTCCTCAGAGGCAGGGCAGCTCAGCTTGTTCCAGGTTTAGCTGTTTTGAGCCTCTCCCTCCTCCCTGGGAAGCTACAGATACTCCCAGGCTGCTTTGATTTCTTTCTTGGACTGGCAAGACAAGGTTCCCGAGCAGCATGTATAACTAACTCACTTGTTAAGTCAGGCCGGCACATGCAAGTCAGACACGGCCTGTGTACAGACCATTGTCTGACAAGACGCATGGAACATTGTGTAACCTAGCTTGGCTTTAACTAGGGCCAGTTAGGGTGAAGTGATAGGAAGGTGGCTCTGTGGAGATGAAGTTAAACAGCATCATTCAGTCAGCAGACAGTCACTTCTCAGCATCATCAAATTCAAAGGGAATGGATCTATTAGGAGGTCCAGGAGAGGTGACGGTGGGGATTGACAGTTGGTGTTTTACAACTCTAGAAGGTACCAAAGGTTTTGAGGGAACATGCTGATACAGGTCAAAGGTAGCTCAAGACACTAAATACATGACATAAGCAAGTAGAAAAGACGTCTTAGACTATGACTATATTGATATTGTATAATTTTAAAAATAGCTTTGGAGCTATTATTTCATTTATACCTAAATTTAAAAACTCACTCCAAAAGAGATTAAAAATGAAATCTGTATTTTAGTCTGTGCACCAGACACAATTAGGACTTAAAAATGTTAAGATACTGTATGCTAACTTTACAAAATGATGGGTTAAAAAACAATTCTAAACTTCAGCAGATGGGGGAGGGGAGGGAAGGGGAGGGGAGGGGAGAGGAGAGGGCAGGGCAGGCAAAGCCACAGGGTGCACTTCAAATGGGTCACCCTCAACTTTTTAACTTTCTCTAAGAACAAAACACAAGCCTAGCAACACATCAGCCAATCACAAAGCAGACAAACACAAAGACTTCAACTGCTCCAGATACCAATGGGGTGCAACCTTCAATTTTTTTCTTTTAAATTATATAGTGTCAGATGTCAGAGCAGAACACAACAACTTATAAAACAGGATACACTGTCCCAGGTTAAAAGTAACTGATAAAAATCTCTTCGTCAACTCTTGACAAAATATATTAATATCGTACCAATCATTTATTTCTTTCATCTTTATATGACACATAGAATATACATTAAATAGGATATACACTAAAGCTGCCATTAATGCATTTAAATAAAAATATAGAATTTGTGGAAAACTTTCTTTCTTTGTATAGGTTGGAAATAAGAGTTGGAATCTTCATAAGAAAAGATTCTTTCTTTTTAAATTCCCTAAGAATTTCCAACATTCATGGGAAACTTGAATACTGAAAGGCAGCAGTGCATCTCCAAGAGTATAACCATGGATAGATCAGCCCGATACAAACACCGCCTTCAAAATGAAGCAGCCCAGGTCTGTCATTCCTCCTCAGCATGCCACAGCCGCCTTGGACACGTTTCCTGAGGATTCTGGAGAGGTTTCCAGAGTGTTGCTGGGGTCACTGTCATGTACAGTCTTTTCAGATCTCAGCACTCCCTTACTCTGAAGGCTAATTTACAATACAGGCAGAAACAAACAAAGGTTAAGTTCCTTTCACTTTGCTTTGTCTTGCTGAATTTAGAAAGCATTCTAAAGCAATTTCCAGTATTTCCTGTGAACATTTCCAAGGCTACGTTTAATTTTCTCTTTATTTTCTATACATGTATGTACATGCATGTGCATGATGTCTGTTGTGAGCACATGTGCCTTGGTGTGGGTATGAAGATCAGAGGCTAATTTTGTTCTCTGCCTGTTACCTGTCCATGGGAGATGGATGGTAGTGTAGTGTGGGTGGGGGGAGGTGGAGGGAGGTGGAGGGGGTAGGGAAGAGAAAGGGGTAGGGAGGTAGAGAAGTGGTGATTATGATGGAGTCAAACCAGGCTGAGCCATTCACTGGTCTGAGTCCCTTTTGGCACTCACTGTAAATCCTTTGCTGGGCCATGGCTGGTTGGAGAGCACGTGCTTGGCATTTCTGAAACCCTAAGCCGCTACCTACCCCAACGCCCACCCTGACAATTGCTAGTTTTGGTTCCCTAAATCGCAATATTGTAAGTAGACTGGCTTGACTTGCTGTGATCATCCATTATTTTCTAAATTTGTCAGACATGTTAAAACACAGGTTTGCTAATAATAGTGCAGACTGCACTAAAAAAAATGCATGTGTTATTTTTCTTTGATATGGTATCAAAGGACAGAGAGCATAAACATTAGAACACCAGCTTTAGCTTTTATTTACAAGTTGACATATCTGTATGTCATCCTGTTCTCCTCAGTTGTCACAGGAAACCAGGACATGTTAAATTAATAAACGGTAGCATTTCCAAATCATTTGGAAAAGAGATGCTGTATGTGAGACTCAAGTTTCCTTTGGCTACTAACCTTACTAATTGACTTCATTTAAATGTCTCTAGAAGTCTCAGCAATGCTGCTCCAGTTTGTAACACACTCAACACTGTTAGGGAAGTAGACATTACAGGTCAGGTCATTTCTTCCAGTGGAGAGCTTTTGAGAATAAGACAAACAGCTTTTCCTTTCTTCTCTTTCTTTTGTCCTTTATTTTCAGTGGTTTGGGGCTGGAACTCCATGGATTTGGAGATGTTAGGCAAGTGCTTGTCCACTGAGCCACATTCCCAGCCTTCAGCCTCTCTGTGTAGCCCTGGCTGTCCTGGAACTCACTCTGTAGACCAGGCTGGCCTCGAACTCAGAAATCCGCCTGCCTCTGCCTTCTGAGTGCTGGGATTAAAGGCGTGCGCCACCAAGCCCGGCTACCTTCAGTCTCTTCAGAAAGGATCTCACTGGGCCATCCAGCAGGCCTCAAACTTGTGTCCCTCTTGACTTAGCCTTGGTTTCTTAGGTATCAACCAGGATTACAGGTGTTGAGCCACCAGACCTGCCATCAGGCTCTCCTCTTTTAATTCTTACAGTGATGTGCCCACGTGAAATATCCCTGCTCCTTACAGGCCTGTCTGGGCTGAAGACTGCTCTAAGTAACAAAGGCAAAGAGGTGGGAAGAACGCGATTTCATGTTGTGTTGACACACTGACTGCTACTGTAGCGCTCAGATTAGTAAGTACCAGCTTACGCTCAACCACAACTCAAATGCATTCTAACATTTGACTCCAGAAGTAAACAGAAACTGTACTTCATGATTTCAGATTTGAAAATGTTAAGAAAACAACTAAAATATATGTAGTTAGTAGGTGCCAGGCGCTGTTGGCATCTTACATCTGTTTTAACTCAGTTAACGCCGACAGGAATACTTCTACAGAAACTGTCTTCATTTCTAAACAGAGAACCAGAAGTGGCAAGATTAATAAGTACTTTGGCCAATTCCACACAGCCAGTGTGAGGCCTGACTTCAGGGAAGAACAGCTGGGCCTGAGGCCTGCTTGAACTACACTGTTCTGTTGCTTTTCTTCTGTTCCCGTCCAGTGAGTGTGTGTCCTTCTGGAGAGATGGGGAGGGACAACACAGTCCTTTTCAGCACCTTCTTCTATTCTTGAAGTGGGACTTTCCCTGCAATCTCTGATAGATGGTGCCTTATTGTTAATTACATTTTATTGCCTCTTTTGTATGTATGCGCACAGATATTCATATGCATAAAAATTAAAAGACTAAACAAACAACAAAAAATCAAAGCAATGATTTGGTTCGGTGTGGTCCGGCTCTAGCCTCCACACTAGTCAGGAATGAATAAAGAATCTTTCTGGTTTTGTTTTCTTTTTTGTTTGTTTGTTTTGTTAAAGATTTATTTATTTATTTATTTTGTATTCATTGTTCTGCCTGCATGTATGCCTGCAGGCCAGAAGAGGGCACCAGAACTCATCATAGATGCTTGTTAGCCACCATATGGTTGCTCGGAATTGAACTCAGGACCTCTGGAAGAACAGCCAGTGCTCTTAATCTTTGAGTGATCTCTCTAGCCCTCTGGCTTTATTTTAAGATAGGGTCTCACTATGTAGTCCTGGTTGGCCTTGAACTCACTATGTAGACCAGGCCTGAGTGATGAGATTAAAAGTATCCAGAAAGAAAGGAAAATCTTAAAGTTCACAAGAGAAAAAGGCATTCCACCTACAAAGGAAAAACCAAAGCCAGAAAGTAATGCACTGCATATTCAAAGCCTGGAAAGATAGTGAACATCTTCTGAGTTGGAGAATAAGAGACTAGCTTTTAAGAAACTAAAAGAGAAACTAAAAGACACTTTATGGGATTAAAAAGTCTACCACCAGCAAATCCTCAGGGAAATAGTTTCAATTCAAGGAGAAGCAAATTGATCCCAGAAGAAAAATGTGAAAATTCTAAGGCACAATAAGAGAGAAAAGATTCTTTATACCCAAGACTTCCATTCCATGGATAAGTCTTACCTATCTAGGAGTTGTAAACTCCTTAATGATTCTGGAAAGCCCTTATTCTTGGCTTAGAGAGTGGACAGCTCATACAGTGGCACAGGTGAAGTGTCACATGATCTGTCGCATGGATTTCCTCAGTACGTGTGCCCTTTATATTCTGTGATGGTTTTACTTGCTTTTTGAGAAATGCTCTCAGTAAGGTCCTTGGCTGGACTGCAGTTCGCTATGCAGACCAGGGTGGGTGCCCTCGCACTCATGGAGATCCGATGGTCTTGGCTTTCCCATTTCCCCACTATGGTTTGTTGCTTGGGCAAACACTCTAACATTTACTATATTGTCAAAACCCCTTATGATAGGTTTTTAAATTTTGTATTGTTTATTTTTATTTTTGTTCTTTATTTTAGATTAGGTTAGCTATATGTTTCTTGTAAATTGAGGTTTTTTTCTTTTTTCCCATTTTGCTTTATTTTAAAGTTTGGGTCTTGCTATGTAGTCCAGGCTGGTCTTGAACTATGACCCTCATATCTTAGACTCCAAGTGTGGAATTACATGTGTATATCATATCTGTCCATACATGCTCTTTATGGCTTCTAAATGCAAGAACTTTGTTTGATTTATGTCTTACAAATATTTAAATATATTCTTTCAATCTATGGCATATCTTTTTATTTTGAGGATTATAACTTTTAATTTTGATGTGGTCTGACTGGTAAATTTTTCTTTTTCTTTTTGTCCCTCATGAGCACAGATGTTTATTAGCATTCAGCAAATGAAATATACGTTGTAACATACAGGCAGTTTAAGTTTTCCTTAATGTTTCATATTTGTTGGATTGACAAGATCTCACTAGACAGCCCTGGCTGGCTTAGAACTCTGTGTACACCAGGCTGGCCTCAGAGCTTCTGCTGAGTGCCTAAAGTCATGTGCCAGCATGCCCAGTTACTGTAATTAATCTTTCTGTCAGGGCTGGAGATCCAGCTTAGTGGGAGAGCAGTTGCCTAGTATGTTCAAGACCCCATGCTCTCAGTCCTCAGAACCGTCAACAAAACAGTAGCAGCAGCAGCAACAGGAAAGAGAAAGTTTGTTTCTAGGCAGATTTTTTTTCCTGTTGTTTTGTAGAATTTAAATTTTTGCTTTTCACAGATTAAACTTTATTCTCATTGAAAACCAACTTGCTAAAGTGTTTCCAAAGAATGGGTTTTGGGTAAGACAGTTTTCAGTTTTGGGAGATGGGGCAGACACAGGTTGAGCTGCATGCACAGTAAGCACTATGCTATAGCTTCAGCCCTCTGCTTTTAAGCATCTCTATTATATTTGGTTTTCAGCAGGGAAATGCTATACTCAACTTTTTGTCACTACATGAACTACCTGATAGGCTACATATGAAGAAAAGAACTTGGAGTTAGAGGTTCTAGCTTAGAGGTTTAGAGGTTCTAAGTTCAAAATGGCACAGCACATGCCTGGCAGGAGGCTGTCCCTTGCTTCACAGCATGGCAAAAGCACAGACTGAAGCCAGCAGATCGCATCTCAAACCAGAATGTACACAGAGCTGGGTGAAGCCAGGCTTGCTCTTTTTGTAACCATCCTCTTGAGAGAGTGATCATATCTTGCTCCCAAGCACCCCAATGTTCTCTCTGATAGAGCTTACCTCTGGGGGATCTCATAGTTCTTCCTAATACTGTTATTCTTAGGACCAACTGTCCAGTCTAACTCCTGACAGACAAACAAACCAAACCCACAGCATGGAAGAAAGGGGAGGAAGGCATACAGCTCTAACTGGGTGACTGTTCTTTTGAGGAACAATTGTGAACCTAGAGACCTTGGGCATACTTGCATGTAAATTACACATTCTGGCTTTCCACTTCAATCCATTCAGCAAAGCCTTCCTTCCAGGGACTCGACCAAACAGACTTGGGGGCTGGGGGTAAGGAAGTCTATACTGTTCTATGTTTTCTAATCTTGGGCCATTAAGAAGGTGCCATTTAGGGCTGGTGAGATGGCTCAGTGGGTAAGAGCACCAGACTGCTCTTCCGAAGGTGATAAGTTCAAATCCCAGCAACCACATGGTGGCTCACAACCATCCATAACGAGATCTGGTGCCCTCTTCTGGAGTGTCTGAAGACAGCTACAGTGTACTTACATATAATAAATAAAATAAATCTTAAAAAAAAAAAAAAAAAAAGAAAAAGAAAGTGCCATTTAGAAGCAAGACTAGTTGACACCAGGTTTTCTGTAACTGTCAGCATAGGCCAAAAAGAACGACTGCTGTACAAATGCTTTCCTTCTTGATTTCCCAGGAGCCAGATGGGAGACTTCCAAGTGTGCATGTGAAGCAGTTACTACCAGGAGTCTGGACTGTAGAAAAATTCTAGTAATAAAATCTTTTTTAAAAATACAGGTATGACTTGCTCAAGGACTGAAACTCAGAAACACAGGTCTCTCCAGCCAGCAGGAGAATGCTTGCTATAAACCACACAGCACTGCTGTCCTGAGCAGTTCCAGTTATCTGACGAATCCCACTCTTCCCTCCTCTGTCCTGGGAGGATCCAATGGGAATTCCGCTTTCTGTTAATGTTCACTCAGGAGTTTTTCAGGGGCCAGGGAAAAGCAGGCAACAGAAGGAGGTCATACCCAGGGGCTCACACCTATCTGAGTAATATCTCTAGCCTAATACCTAGAGACATTAAACAGCTATAAGTGCATGGCTTTGCAATGCTCCCCATATCATTACAGAAACCCTAACTCCTAACTAGATGGTTTTAGGAGTCAGGCCTTTGGGAGGTGGTCAGGTCTGAGGATAGAGACTCCATGACAAAACTGATGTTCTCCTGGCCACTGGGATGCAGCCAGCAGGTAACAGAACTGGAACTGAGAAGAAGGCTTTGCCAGACCCCAAATGTTCTGCTGTCACCCCGATACTGGACCTTCATTCTCCAGAGTTGTGAAAGAACATCTGGGGTGTGTGTGTGTGTGTGTGTGTGTGTGTGTGTGTGTGTTGTCTAAGTACTTGGTTATAGCAACCTGAGCAAAGACAAGCAGACTTCCCTATGCTTCCTTCCAAAGCTTCACACATATACATGAGAGAGAGCGCGCGCACACACATACAGGCACACACATGCACACACACACACACACACACACACACACACACACACACACACACTTTTTTCTAACTTCCAGGGTAGATGAAGTTATAGACCTGGCAAAAACTACATGGAAATATTGTGTAAAGATAAAGAACTATTTATTTATTTATTTATTTACTTATTTACTTTATGACTATGTATGTTACATGTGCATGTGTGAGTATGTCTGTGTTTATGAGTATGGAAGGCTAAATTGACACTGGTTTTTTTTTTTTTTTTTTTTTTTTT
>LR749773.1:740152-768714 GCA_902729485.2 Mus minutoides
ACGATCCCCATCCAAACAAAACAAAACAAAACCCAGTACTGAAGTCACATAATGGTGTACGTGTGTGTGTGTGTGTGTGTGTGTGTGTGTGTGTGTGTGTGTGTGATTGCAGGCCCACCGTGAAACAGTGCTCTAATGCATGAGGATGCTTTATTATGTCAGGTCTGGAGGCCCCAAATGTGGGACTTGTGGGAGAGAAACCTTACTATTAGAGAGAGCTTCAAAGACCTATAACATCCACACATTATGCCACACCTTAGAAAGACTTCTAGAAGCCACTGAAGAGCAGGGGACACAGGCGACAACAGAGGAACCAGTTTAATCCAGCAATTAGTCTCCAGATTTAAAACACTTGACTCAAGCCAACTACGCTACCCTAATCCTTGTGAGGAAGAGTGGCTATGCTGCATTAAATCTGGTTTTTGTTTTTTTTTTTTTGTTTGTTTGTTTGTTTGTTTTGGTTTTTCAAGACAGTGTTTCTCTGTATAGCTCTGGATGTCCTGGAACTCACTCTGTAGACCAGGCTGGCCTTGAACTCAGAAATCCACCTGCCTCTGCCTCCCGAGTGCTAAATCTGTTTTTTGAGTGTGTTAATTATTACTTAAGATGCTGTTAATTTTCAAAATGTGACCAACTTTCCCTCATATTTCCTCCCCTGAAATAGGGTTTTCCTTATTGAGCAAGGAGAATATACAAGTTATTTGCCATATAAATTTGTATCTGTCCTGGTTTGCTTTCCATTGCTGTGATAAACATCATGGTATAAGCAACCTGGGGAGGAGTATACTTGGCTTACATTTCCATGCCGTGATTCATCACCCTGAAAAGTCAAGTCAGAACCCTGAAGTAGACACCACAGAGGAGCAAGGCTCACTGGCTCGCTCTCCACAAGTTCTGATACTCTTATGCTTGCCACTACCCCTGCCCAAGAGGGCACCACCCCATGTGGGCTGGGCCCTCCCACATCAGTCATCCATCAAGGAAATGCTTCATAGACTTGCTTATGGGCCAACTGAGATTCTCTCAACCAATGACCCGAGTTTGTGTCAAGTTGACAAATGGATCAGCACAACGTCCAACTAACCTGTGCTTTGCTTAGCCGCCTTACGCCTATAGTGAGGTTCTAAGAGGTAGTTCGTCTGTGAGAGAATGTGTATTCTTACTACTATTAGGGTAATAAAGGGCTGGAGATGCAGTTTACTGGTACAAAGTTTGTCTAAGGTAACCAACTGTCAAAATGTTAAACACTGCTCACCTGCAACAAATGATAGGTAAAAACACAACAGGCTTTAACAGGGTCATACCCTTTCCTAATACTCAAGTCTCTCATTTATGTTCTCATTACCTGTAATTTTCTAGTCTCTAGTCCTTCAGTAGCATGAGAGCCCAGCACTAAAGCCCTCAGGGCCTGACAAGAAAGCATTTGCTAAGGTCTTATCTCCCAAGGATCTGGCATGAGGAGAGATATGACAAGAGTAAGAAGAACAGATTCTAGGGAAATAGACAGATTCTGTAGGGTTCTCAATGCCCACGAAGCAAGAGCAATACTTGATGCCCAGAGCACTTAATCATGCAGCACATCTGTAGCAATCCTCTGTTCTCTATGCATGTGGGGCACACTGAGGGGTGAGGTCAGTCCATCAACAGTCAAGTCACATCTCAGGAGGCTCTCCCCTGAGAACTGGGACTAGGTGAGACAGAAGAAGACTAAATCTATTCATGGGCTGGCTGTATGACAAGTGTGTCACAAAGGAAACAGTGTGCACGACTCTCAAGATGCTGAGGCCTTGGAGGAACCCTAACAACTCATAGTAGTGATCACAGTTCTAGGAACTACAGAACAAAAAGCAGATGCACAGAGTTTCATGATCCACAGATTAATTTCACAGGGTGTCCTGCACAATTCTCACAACAGCTTTGTGAGACAGAGCTCACTATTGTCATATTACCCTTGAAGAATCATGTCATACAACAGATCATGGCAGAGGTGCAAGTCAAATGCAGCTTTGTTCTGATTTTGGAACCAGTGTTTTACCTTTCCAAGTTTAAAATGGAGCTCCAGGGCCTGTTCCTAGGGAGTGTAAACCAGGAGATCTCCAAGAGCACAGCAGTAACTACAGGGAAGCACTAGGCAGTGCATAATGAAGGCTTAAAGGGTAGAGCTCAGAGAGGAAAGCACAGAGGAGAAGATGCCAGGTGAACTCAAGAGGTAGGAAGGAGACTGCCTCGCTCATAGGGGTTTTGTGGAAACCAAGGTCACCAGTAGGGAACTTAGAAAACTGGCCAAAGAGACCAGCCCCAGCAGGTGGCAATGGTGAAGCAGCTGTGCCCAAGGTGAGCTCACAGCAGGGACATTTGCACATACCTACTGACTAGCAGTGACTAGCTGCTCCCCTCCTCAGCTTCATCTCCATTCCCTCCAAACTGGCTTGCATATGTTATCTGTCTTGCCCTTCCTAGTCTTGTATATAGGTTCTTCCCTCGTGACTGACAGTCTTCTGGCTCAGATCCTGTTCACTGCTGAGTGTCTTGCAGATCCTGATCCTTCTCCTCAATAAATAAATAAATAAATAAATAAATAAATAAATAAATAAATCTTTACCGATTGATTACCAATCAGAAGAAAATTTATTTTCCAAAACGTTTTGTTTCTTTCTACTTTAACACAAAGGTGACATTGCTCAAGGCAGCTTTGACAGAGATGCTTATAAGTAAGATTATTTTCACTGTGACCACTCATTAGCAGGTAAATCTAGCTGTTTGTGTCATGCTATTCTTTTTTTTTTTTTTTTGGTTTTTCGAGACAGGGTTTCTCTGTATAGCCCTGGCTATCCTGGAACTCACTCTGTAGACCAGGCTGGCCTCGAACTCAGAAATCCACCTGCCTCTGCCTCCCAAGTGCTGGGATTAAAGGCGTGCGCCACCACGCCCGGCTGTGTCATGCTATTCTTATGCAGTTATCTTCAGAGCTTACAGCAGCACAATGAGGCAGAGGGTATCAGAACATTAGGTGAAATCTGGGCTCCAACCTTAGGACATTATTTTACCTCACTGTGGCCTTAGATGTCTTTTCTCTGTAAAACTGAGGTGGTGGACTTCACAGTGGTCCTGAGAACACAGAGCGATAGTCTGCTAAAGACAAGTAAGTCACTATTTGACAAACCCAGTATTTTGGCACCTTCTTACTGTCAGGTTTCCATCTACATGAGAAAAATAATAATTTATAATAAATTAAGAACAAGCATTTATTAATATTGCCTCTGACATTTCAGCTGTGTTTTCATATAGTACTAAGATGGCATGTAGATGAACTTTGCTGTTAATCATTTATAAAGAAACTGAAGCAGAGTAGAATGGCTCAGAAAAATATTAGAATCAGAACTCAACAACGCAGGTTCCGAGGATAAATTCAATCTCTCCTTCCTTAAATATCTGCACTCACACAACAGGAATGACAATACAGCGAGAGCCACAGGATTATACAAGCCATACAGTTATTCATCAGTGGTCAGTAGACATTACCTGTGGGAGTGTAGGTCTGTAAGCCCAGTATGGGACATTAGAGACAGGAGGACCCTGGGGCTCAGGATCCAGGCAGTCTAGCAAACTGGAAAGCTCCATGCTTAGTTGAGAGACTCTGTCTCAAAATGTAGGCTAAACAGCAATAAAGAGTTGATAGCTGATGTCTAACTCTGACTTTCACAAGGACACACAAAGTTAAGTGTGCCTGCATGCACACATGCATACACATATCTAACATACACACACAGTGAGAGCAAGAGACAGAGAAACTCTTATATTAGGGTTCTGACACTGGCAGTCTAATATCCTAAATAATATAGACAAAAGTTCAAGTTCCTGGGAGTGCTGGGGATCAAAACCTTAGATGTTCTAGGCAAACATTTCATCACTGGACTATATACCCCAGCTCCACTTACTTTCCAAACAACTTCTCTTTTCTCTTGTCTTCTCCTCCCTCCTCCCTTTCCCCTCCCTCTCTCTCTGTGGTGGTGCTGTGAATAGGAATGACCCCATAGATTCATATATTTGAGTGCTTAGTCACCAAGGAGTAAAACTGAGAAGGATTAGGGGGTTGGCCTTTTGGAGGAAGTATGTCACTGGAAATGAGCTTTGAGGTTTGAAAAGCCCATGCCATTTCCATTCATTCATTCATTCTCCCCCCAACCTGGTGTCTAAGGACCAGGATGTAAAGCTCTCATTTACTGCTCCAGCACTATGCTTGTCTACCTGCCGCTGTGTTCCCCTGTGTTCCCCACTAACCCTCTGAAATTATAAGACATTAACTATAGTTAAATGTCTTCGAAGAGTTGCCTTGGTCATGGTGTTTCTTCCCAACACTGACTAAGACATGAGTTTTTTTCTGTTTCCACTCGTTTCCCTCCTGCTGCAGACTTGCACACCCCCTGTTGTTATCCTTCAGCTTGGCTCATTTCCACGGTAGCAGGGAGAGAAAGAGGCAATCAAACTCACTTGATGATGGATCACTGTCACTAGGTTTTCACATGTACTCTCAAGATCCCTATCTTTTTTCTGCTCTTTTTCTCATTTGGTGAGTGTCACTGTGTAGCCCAGGCTATCCCATACCTCTACTTTCTGATTACTGAGTTTCTAGGTTTGTGTCACATGCATGACTCTATTATGCACATCATGCTTATGATGGCTATTCCTGGTTGTCAACCTATCTATATCTGGAATGAGCTACAATCCAGAGATGGAAGGTACACCTGTGAGACATTTTCTGCTTGGGTTGAAGTGGGTGATTCCACTTCTGGTCCAGACCTTTGAGGTAGGACGACACACCTCTGATCTGGATCTTGAGGTGGGAAGACATACCTTTAACCTGAGCCACATCTTCTGCTGGAACCTATATAAGAGCATGGAATAATGAAGGTTTTGTTCTTTGCCTATTTGCTAGTACATCCATTCCTTCAATGGCATTGCAGCCCACTTCTTCAGTTCTAGCATATACTGAAGATTAGCTGAGACACTCAGCCTTGGGACCGAGTGACTACGAGAGTCTTGCACTTTACATGCCCAGCCAGCCATTGTTGAATTAGCTGGACTGCAGCCTATAAGTAATTCCAATAAATTCCATGTATGTAGGTGTGTGTGTGTGTGTGTGTGTGTGTGTATATACACACACACACACACACACACACACACACACACACACACACACACATTCACATGTATTGAATACACACACATACACCTCTTAAGTTCCACTACTCTGGAGAACCCTAATACAATCTTAAGATGTTCAACTCTTAAAAATGAACTGCCTCAAAAGCCAGAATTTTTTTCCTTCACTATTCATTCAATGTGCTTCTGTTAAGTGTTCATGTACCAGGAATAACTAGATGATGCAGGCATGAGAAGCCCTCTTGAGCTGCTGTTGGTGAAGGGAGCCCAAGAGACTCCCCTGGCAATAGACTATTGCTGTTGCCTTTAGTTGCCCCCTACTGCTAATGATACTATATACTTTGGACACAGAATTTGGAGGAATAGAGTTGGATCTGACCCAAATCTTCCCTCCTGAGGATGAGTTTCCATAGCACCAGAAGGCGATATACACCTTGAGAGGGAGGTAACCAGCAGCCCTCCTCAGTTGTGCTGCCAAGGATCTGTAACAATGACCTGCATGGCAAGACACCCATCCCTACAGGTATAAGAGCACTTACATCTTAATGGCAGCCAACAACTGTCTGACTGGGCTGAAGGCCTGCTCAACAGGAAGGAAATGGAGCCTGGTGCTGTAAACTTAGTTAACCATATGTGACTCGCAAGGTCATGGATCTTGGAGGAGAACATACTACTGCTACTTTCCCAAACCAGTAAAATTCCTAAGCACCTCCTAAATACTTATCCTTATACCACAGGCAAGTGTAACTCTCACCCCTCATCAAAGCAGATGGAGACCACAACAGAAAGCCACAACTGGTCACAATGCAGAGAACAACTAACCAGGAGGTGCGCAGCCCTGACCTGATTTGAGACACAACCTAAGGCTCGGCAGCACTCGGGGAAAACAGAGTCTAAGAGCCAGAGACCAAGGAAGTCTGCAGCAAGACATTATAGGGAAGCCACACACCCATAAAATCTTAATGCTACAGCTACATAAACAAGGGCAGCACCAGCTGACATGCCAAAGTGCATGTGGCTCATCTCAAACGCACCTCACCAGATGAAGAGCTGTGGCAATTAAGGACTGCTGAGAGGGGTGAGTAGTCTTTCCAAAGACGACACTCCTAAATGGTTATCCAGTAACAAACAGCCCTGAAACACACTCATAACTACACTAACAGGACTCTGCAGCTTGCATTTATATATTTGTACACATATATCTAACAATAATAGCTAATAAAAAAAAGAGGCCATAAGTCTAAGAGGGAGTAAGGCAGGGCATAGCAGGAGAGGGAGGGAAAATGATATATTTTAATTAACTAAAAATAATAATTAAAAAAATACCCTGACTTCAGAGCACCACAGCAGGCACTCCTTTAAATGCAAACTGAATTTTGTTCTATTAATTTGTTCTCCATACACCTGTGCTTCTACTACAGGACCAAAGTGGGGGCTGCAATAAGAGAATGGGGGGAGGGAAGTGGGGGNAGTGGAGGCTGCAATAAGAGAATGGGGGGAAGTGGGGGCTGCAATAAGAGAATGGGGGGGAGTGGGGGCTGCACCTATACAAACATTAAGGGAGAAACTGCTAGAACAGAATCTAAGCATCAGGTTTGGTGCCAGCTCTGCAGTTTGGCAGCTTCATGCAGTTACAATCCTTCTCTGTGCCTTTAGTTGACTTTACATTCTCCAGAGTGAAAATCTGTTCAGAGGGAGAAGTAACAGATGCGCTTTAACTTCAGACAGTGACCTTTGTGAGATGGGAAGCCTCTATGTTCTCCACAGTCAGGCACATGGCGCCCTCCACAGGATTTGATGCAGGGGTTGGTTGTTTCCTTAGGTTTAAGGAAAAGTGAATGCACTAAATTCTTCAGAACTACTGGCTGTGACAAGTGTTCTTAGCACTCTGACAGTATGCATTTTCCCCTGATTCTTCACAAGCAGCCTTTTCTGACCTTTCAGGCAACTCTGCACTGGATGGAAGGGGTGGGGGTTGGGGGAGTGCTGCCACTGTTCAATTGTGTGGTGGCTGCTGCTGTTCCCTGTTGAGCCATTATATTATCTGTTCTCTTATAGTTCTTTAACTTCATAAAAATGCTCTTAAGATAATTATTGTGAAGTAAGACAACTGCAAATCCAGACAAGAGGCACACTGCCCATCCCTGTTGAGCCACGGATGCTGAGGTTTTCTTTGGCCTTGGTTCAGCACCTGAGTCAACAAACTTAGTGACTCTTCTTTGCCTTCACCCACGGGCCCCTTGCCATAACATTCCCACAATGCAACTCCACTTGCATTCCTCATATAACACAAGGGTAGAAAACATTCTGTCTTAGCCAAGGTTCTACTGCTGTGAAGAGACACCATGACCAAGGCAACTCTTATACAGGGAGCATTTAATTGGGGCTGGCTTCAGAGGTTCAGTCCATCATCATCACCATGGTGGGAAGCATGGCAGCATCCAGGCAGGCGTGGTGCTGGAAAAGGAGCAGAGAGTTTTACATCTTGATCCATAGGGGGTCTGTGGGGCAAACAGAGAGAGACAGAGACAGAGAGACAGACAGATTGACTGACTGACTCTAGGCTTGGCTTGAACACTTGAAACCTCAAAGCCCACACTCAGTGACACATTCCCTCCAACAAAAGGCCACACCTTCTAATCCTTTCAAGCAGTGCCACTTCCTGGTGACCAAGCACTCAAATCTATAAGACAATGAGGGCCACTCAAACATTCTTTTTTTTGTTTTAATTTTTTTCCAATTTTTATTAGATACTTTCTTCATTTACATTTCAAATGCTACCCCGAAAGTCCCCTATGCCCTCCCCCATCCCCCGCCCTGCTCCCCTAACCATCCACTCCCACATCTTGGCCCTGGTGTTCCCCCCGTACTGGGGCATATAAAGTTTGCATGACCAAGGGGCCTCTCTTCCCAAAAATGGCCAACTAGGCCATCTTCTGTTACATATGCAGCTAGAGACACGAGCTCTGGGGGTATTGGTTAGTTCATATTGTTCTTCCACCTATAGGGTTGGAGACCTCTTCAGCTCCTTGGATACTTTCTCTAGCTCCTCCATTGGGAACCCACTCAAACATTCTAAGCTGCAATCACAAATCACAGTTTTTCTCTCCCCATGGGCTGTCAGTCCAGAAAAACAGTTTACTTCATTTAGGAGTGCTGTAACTTGAGGCTGTGACACTTGCTTTATTTTGTCTTTTTTAAAAGTAAAATTTTAGTTCAAATGTTGTCCATCCAGGTTCTAAAAAAACCCTCGTTACCCCCCTCCCTCCCTAGCCTTTCAAACTAGATTTATGGCATATAACAAGGTATGCCTAGAAAGCATTATTAGGTCCTAGAATCCATAAATCTCCACCAATTTACATCTTTGCACAGTCACAGTTAAGGAAACCTTAACTCTCTGAAGTACTCCATCATGTTAAAAATCCTTTTGGATTAAACAATGCAATTACATTCTACATTCAGTTCATATCTGATGTAAATATCACGGAATTTTAGAGCTTAAATTCTTACTAAGGGAGCTGGAGAGATGGCTCAGTGGTTAAGAGCACTGGCTGCTCTTCTAGAGGTCCTGAGTTCAATTCCCAGCAACCACATGATGGCTCACAACCATCTATGATAGAGTCTGATGCCCTCTTCTGGCATGAGTGGGTATAAGCAGAGAACTCCTATATAAAATATATCTTAAAAAAAAATTCTTACTAAGGAAACTGAGTGAAACTAGGAGTTTATAGAGTATCTAAGCAATACATGCATACATATATACACATGCACAGATAACACACACACACATACACCACCCAAATCCCTTCTCAGGAATCAACAGTAAAATGTTGTGTTATCATTCCTTTATATATTCAGTTGAGGTGCAAGAAAGCCTATAAGCCTATAAGCAGCAGATTAATTGTGTATCTCCTGATAAACCAAATGTCTTGTAAAGAGAAACACAGTGCTATGGTCTGGGTCTGGCTTAGCTTTCAAAGGTTGACTACTGGTGACTGGTCCCCCATGTGGCAGGTGGAACCTCTAAGAGGTGGGACCCCAAAAGAAGTGTTTAGTTCATGGGGCTCCACTTTCACGAGTGGATTAAAACTGTTTAATGGGGGTGAATGGGTCTCTGTAACTGTTAGTTAACTAGGGAGAGTTATTGAAGAGGAGCCTACCTTGTACTTTGGCAGTATCTGTATCTACTGGCCTCCATCTCCTCAAACAGGACACTGCCTCCATTCTGTTTAGATTCTAGTTACCAGAATGGCAAACTAAATGGGTATATTTGCTTAGTGATGTGTGTGTGGGGGGGTGTCTCACACCCACCCACCTGACCTTAGGGAAGCCTCCCCACAAGAGTGATCCAGTCTCAGGTATTTTGTCACAGCTATGCAAAATGGATTAAGACAACCATCGAGGGCTGGTGAGATGGCTCAGCGGGTGGGAGTACCCGACTGTTCTTCCAAAGGTGATGAGTTCAAATCCCAGAAACCACGTGGTGGCTTACGGCCACCTGTGGTGAGATCTGAAGCCCTCCTCTGGTGCATCTGAAGTCAGCTACAGCGTACTTATGAAGAATGGTAATGGATGAATCCTTGGACCGGAGAGACCAACCGGAGCAAGCAGAGCAGAACAGGGATGGCTGGAGCGAGTGAGGAGACCAGAGCGAGCGAGGTGGGAGCGAGCGGGGCAGAACGGGGCTGGCCAGAGCAAGCGGGGCTGGCCGGAGCGAGCGGGGCCGAGCGGGGCTGAGCGGACAAGCGGAGCTGATCGGAGCGAGCGGGGCCGACTGGAGCGAGCGAGCGAGGCCGGCCCGAGCGAGGCGGGCCGGCCGTATTGGGGCGGGCGGCCGGAGCGAGGGGGGCAGTATGGGGGCGGCCTGAGCAAGCGGGGCTGGCCTGAGCGAGCGGGGGCTGGCCAGAGCGAGCGGGGCTGGCCGGAGCGAGCGGGGTTGACCGGAACAAGGGGAAAAAAAAAAAGACAATCGAGCTACACAGTGAGCTCACCTGAGAAGCAAGCATGCAGGACCAACACGAATACACAGTTAATCTGGAAAACTGGGTATTACACAGGAGATGAGCATGCCACTTTTTATGAAGTTCAAGACAGATATTTGGTCAGGTCCGTGGGACAGACTTTGTTTTAGCCCTAGCTAGAGTCATTGCCTTTGTTTAGAAACTTGTATTGAAAAGCACAATGAGCTAGTATGGTAGCCACACCTTCAATCACAGCACTGGGCAAAGGCAAGCCGATCTCTACAGAGTGAGTTCCAGGACAGCCAGGGCTACATGAGACCTGGTCTCTAAGAACACCAGAACCAAACCAAATCAATCCACAACAAAAAGGCACAATGAGATGGAAATGTGGGAAAAGGAGGAACGCAGACCAAAAGGAATTAATAGAACTCATTTCATGTTCATCTAAGGACAGACACTTGAAGAGGATACAGGACAGAATTATGTCTCTTACTTCTTTGGGTTTAGGTTTTGTTCTGACATGAGTCTATGATTGCTCTAAGTACTTTTGTTGTGTGGTCTTCTCCTCTGCTAATGGCGAGGAGTGAGGAGTAAGGACTGCCACTGCCCTTTGGTTGTATGGTCCAGTGTCAGCAGAAGGAAACTGATAGCTATATGAATATGCCAAATAAAAGAAAATGTAGGAAAAAAAATCCAAATTTCTATTCTGCAAGCCAAAAGAAAGAAAAGAAAGAAAAGAAAGAAAAGAAAGGCCATATGAACCAAGAAACAAGCCAAAGGGGAAAAAAAAGGAACAATCAGAATTAAAAACAGAAGAGGAAAATCAGTAGAACCAAGTGCTGTATCTTCCAAAGAAAATAAGATTTATAATGTGTAGCAAGACTGACAAGAGAAAAAAAGTATGTGACAGCTTGCATGTGCGTAATGCCACAAATTCTGAAAATAAGACAAACTGGTCAGTTCCCACCCAAACTCAGGTTGTAGCAGCTCCTGGGGACCATGCCTTAACACATGGGTTTTTTATTTAAAAATATCTAAAATGCTATTTAGCAATTTGTGGTTTCATTTCACATTAATAGGAGCCATCTGCCAGGAGCAGGCAGCAGGGTGGGCCAGCTCCTCCCAGCAGGGGTCACTCAACATCCCCTCTTAGAATCAGGTGGGGGGATGGGCTGGGGTCTGGGGAAAGCTGTACTGGAATCCAGTAAGTCCCCAGGGAGGATTTTAGAGAGCCCCTGAGGCTGGGGTCTGAAATGGGGTATATACAACTCCCAGCTGGGTCCCTGTGCCTTACTGCCTCAGACCACAAAGAACTGGAGAGAAATATAAGCTGGTGCTAAATGGCTGCTTGGGAGTAGGTGGGTACCAGGGTGAACAGCTGGGGCTCCTGGGAGGCCCTGGGAGGTAAGGCTGTCTGTTACTGGGCAGTCAGTCACCTTCCTGTTGGTGACTCCAGATCAGCATCTTTAGAAACATAACCATAGGTAGTGAGTTGGCTTCTCTGTTGCTGTGATAAGGCACTCTGACGAAAGGATGCACTTGACTAACTTTTCCCCATCACTGTGTACCCCTGAGGGAAGAAGTCAGGGGAGGAACGTGGAGGCCGGAAGCCACACAGAGGCCATGGAGGAGGGCTGCTTACTGTCTAGCCCTTAGGCTCCCATGCATTTTGTGTACCTTCAGGCCCACATGGCTAGGGATGGGTCCACCAGCAGTGGGCTGGGTTCTTCCACATCAACCATAAACCAAAACTGTCTCATAGATACACTCACAGTCCAATCTGATAGACATAATTCCTAAACTGAGGTGCCCTCTTTCTCAGATGACTCTAGCTGGTGTCAAGTTGACCAAACCCAACCAGCACAAGTTCAATAAATACTGAGAAAATCTTGACCACAGCAAGCGGGAGGGTGTGTGTGGGGGGCAGGGGAGGGACAATGGAGGGAGCAGTTTGACCAGATTAAGCAGGGGTCCTTTAAAAAATTCAATTCCGGAGGGGTACTTCATATTCATCAAAGATAAAATCTTCCAATTCTGAATATCTATGTAACAAATGCCAGGGCACCCACATTCATTAAGGAAACTCTAGTAAAGCTCAAACTACACATTGCACCTCACACAATAATAGTGGGAGACTTCAACACCCTACTCACATCAATGGACAGATCCTGGAAACAGAAGCTAAACAGAGACGCATTGAAACTAACAGAAGATATCAAACAAATGGATTTAACAGATATCTGCAGAACATTTTATCCTAAAACAAAAGGATATACCTTCTTCTCAGCACCTCATGGTACCTTCTCCCAAATTGACCATATAATTGGTCACAAAACAGGCCTCAATAGATACAAAAATATTGAAATTATCTCATGCTTCCTATCAGATCACCACGGACTAAGGCTGATCTTCAATAACAGCATTAATAATAGAAAGCCAGCATTCACGTGGAAACTGAACAACACTCTACTCAATTATACCTTGGTCAACGAAGAAATAAAGAAAAAAATTAAAGACTTTTTAGAGTTTAATGAAAATGAAGCCACAACATACCCAAACTTATGGGACACAATGAAAGCATTCCTGAGAGGAAAACTCATTGCCCTGAGTGCTCTCAAAAAGAAACTAGAGAGAGCATACACTCGCAGCTTGACAGCACACCTAAAAGCACTAGAACAAAAGAAAGCAAATACACCCAAGAGGACTGCAGGAAATAATCAAACTTAGGGCTGAAACAAAAAAACTATACAAAGAGTCAACCAAACCAGGAGCTGGTTCTTTGAGAAAATCAACAAGATAGATACTCTTAGCCAGACTAACTATAGGGCACAGGGACAGTATCCTAATTAACAAAATCAGAAATGAAAAAGGAGACATAACAACAGAACCTGAGGAAATCCAAAACATCATCAGATCCTACTACAAAAGGCAATACTCAACAAAACTGGAAAACCTGGATGAAATGGACAATTTCCTAGACAGATACCAGATACCAAAGTTAAATTAGGATCAGATTAACGATCTAAACAGTCCCATTTCCCCTAAAGAAATAGAAGTGGTCATTAATTGTCTCCCAACAAAAAAAGCCCAGGACCAGATGGGTTTAGTGCAGAGTTCTTTCTATCAGACTTTCAAAGAAGACCTAATTCCAACTTTCCTCAAACTATTCCACAAAATTAGGTCTTCTTTGAAAGTCTGATAGAAAGAACTCTGCACTAAACCCATCTGGTCCTGGGCTTTTTTTGTTGGAAGACAATTAATGACCACTTCTATTTCTTTAGGGGAAATGGGACTGTTTGACTAAGGAAGTGAAAGATAAGAACTTCAAGTCTCTGAAGAAAGAAATTGAAGATCTCAGAAGATGGAAAGATCCTCCATGCTCATGGATTGGCAGGATTAATATAGTAAAAATGGCTATCTTGCCAAAAGCAATCTACAGATTCAATGCAATCCCCATCAAAATTCCAACTCAATTCTTCACCAAGTTAGAAAGGGCCATTTGCAAATTCATCTGGAATAACAAAAAACCTAGGATAGCAAAAACTATTCTCAACAATAAAAGAACCTCTGGGGGAATCACCATGCCTGACATTAAACTGTACTACAGAGCAATTGTGTTAAAAGCTGCATGGTACCGGTACAGTGACAGACATGTAGATCAATGGAATAGAATTGAAGACCCAGAAATGAATCCACACACCTATGGTCACTTGACCTTTGTCAAGGGAGCTAAAACCATCCAGTGGAAAAAAGACAGCATTTTCAACAAATGGTGCTGGCTCAACTGGTGGTTATCATGTAGAAGAATGCGAATTGATCCATTCTTATCTCTTTGTACAAATCTCAAGTCTAAGTGGATCAGAGAATTCCACATAAAACCAGAGACACTGAAATTTATAGGGGAGAAAGTGGGAAAAAGCCTTGATGATATGGGCACAGGGGGGAAATTCCTGAACAGAACAGCAATGGCTTGTGCTATAAGATCAAGAATCGACAAATGGGACTTCATAAAATTGCAAAGCTTCTGTAAGGCAAAAGACACTGTCAATAAGACAAAAAGGCCACCAACAGATTGGAAAAGGATCTTTACCAATCCTAAATCCAACAGGGGACTAATATCCAATATATACAAAGAACTCAAGAAGCTGGACTCCAGAAAATCAAATAACCCCAATAAAAATGGGGTACAGAGCTAAACAAAGAATTCTCGACTGAGGAATACTGAATGGCTGAGAAGCACCTGAAAAAATGTTCAACATCCTTAATCATCAGGGAAATGCAAATCAAAACAACCCTGAGATTCCACCTCACACAAGTCAGATGGCTAAGATGAAAAATTCAGGTGACAGCAGATGCTGGCAAGGATGTGGTGAAAGAGGAACTCTCCTCTATTGCTGGTGGGATTGCAAGCTGGTACAACCTCTTTGGAAATCAGTCTGGTGGTTTCTCAGAATATTGGACATAGTACTACCGGAGGATCCGGCAATACCTCTGGCATATACCCAGAAGGTGTTCCAACTTGTAATAAGAATACATGCTCCACTATGTTCATAGCAGTCTTATTTATAATAGCCAGAAGCTGGAAAGAACCCAGATGTCCCTCAACAGAGGAATGGATATAGAAAATGTGGTACATTTACACAATGGAGTACTACTCAGCTATTAAAAACAATAAGTTTATGAAATTCTTAAGCAAATGGATGGATCTGGAGGATATCATCCTGAGTGAGGTAACCCAATCACAAAAGAACTCACATGATATGCACTCACTGATAAGTGGATATTAGCCCAGAAACTTAGAATACCCAAGATACAATTTGCAAAACACATGAAACTCAAGAAGAAGGAAGACCAAAGTGTGGATACTTTGTTCCTCCTTGGAATGGGGAACAAAATACCCATGAAGGGAGTTACAGAGACAAAGTTTGGAGCTGAGACAGAAGGAAGGACCATCCAGAGACTGCCCCACCCGGGAATCCATCCCATAAATAGCCACCAAACCCAGACACTATTGATTTTGCTGACAGGACTCTGATATAGCTGTGTCTTGTGATGCTCTGACAGTGCCTGGCAAATACAGAAGTGGATGCTCACAGTCATCTATTGAATGGAACACAGGGCCCCCAATGGAGGAGCTAGAGAAAGTACCCAAGGAGCTGAAGGGGTCTGAAACCCTGTAGGAGGAACAACAATATGAACTAACCAGTACCCCTGAGCTCATGTCTCTAGCTGCATATGTAGCAGAGGATGGCTTAATTGGCCATCATTGGGAGGAGAAGCCCTTTGTCTTGTGAAGATTATACGCCCAGTACAAGGGAATGCCAGGGCCAGGAAGCGGGAGTGGGTGGGTTGGGGAGCAGGGCGGGGGAGGAGGGGTAGGGTATAAGGGACTTTTCGGATAGCATTTGAAATGTAAATGAAGAAAATATCAAAAAAAAATTCAATTCCCAACAGCCACATCAAGGCTTACAACCATCTATACAGCTACAGTGTACTCACATACATAAAACAAACAAATAAATACATCAAGAAAGAAAGAAAGAAAGAAAGAAAGAAAGAAAGAAAGAAAGAAAGAAAGAAAGAAAGAAAGAAAGAAAACTAAAAGCTACAGAACCTCAGTAAAAGGTTGAGTTTCTGGATGCCCTGAAGAAGGGAGGGATGCTGGTCACACTGTGACTCTCCCTTAGCAACAGGAGTAACAGGCTCCTCCAGGGGGGGGGGGGGAGATAAATCCTCAGCCAGGCTGAAGACTCTCATCCCCTGCACCTCTACTTGGTCAGTTTTTGGTCATTTGTCTATGGGACTAAAAAAATGTTGAGAGAGGGTTTTGTTTACTTTTTTATATAAGTTAAAAATTACATGATCTGGAGTTTCCATTTTCCTTTAAAATAAATGAAACAATAAAGTCCAAAGGGGGTGGGGGGGAAGAAAAGATGGATGTAAAGGTCCTTATAAGTGGCGCACGCCTTTAATCCCAGCACTCGGGAGGCAGAGGCAAGCGGATTTCTGAGTTCGAGGCCAGCCTGGTCTACAAAGTGAGCTCCAGGACAGCCAGGGCTATACAGAGAAACCCTGTCTCGAAAAACCAAAAAAAAAAAAAAATAATAATAATAATAATAGCAGCTGGGCGTGGTGGTGCATGGCTTTAATCCCAGCACTCCGGAGGCAGAGGCAGGCGGATTTCTGAGTTTGAGGCCAGCCCGGTCTACAGAGTGAGTTCCAGGACAGCCAGGGATACACAGAGATACCCTGTCTTAAAACAAAACAAAACAAAACAAAACAAAACAATACACACAAAAAAAGAATAATAGCAAATAGTTCAAGCAAGTATGAGATCACTCACCACTACCCCCCTGTCCCTTCTCCAGGCTTCCCTCCCAGTTTTCAGCTCCAATCTAGCACAGAGGCAAGAGGGGCCAAGCACAGCTTCTGGTAGTCAGAGGCGATGAAGTCATCACAGTAATGAGTGTCCACAGGAATAAGCCTGCTCTACATACCGAGTTCTGTGTATATATGCCTATGTGTGTTGTGTATGTATGTGCATGTAGGAATGTGTATACTGTTCACTCCTGTATATGGAAGCTAGAGGTTGAGATCTGCTGTCCTCCACTGTGGCTTACCTGCCCTGCCTCGTCTTTAGAAACCTGTTTCCACTGCAGCCAGGCCCAAGAACTGGTGAGACTGGTGACAGTGACCACAGTGACTACAGGGACCTGTCTACCCCACCCTCCAGCACTGCGGCTGCAGACCTGAACTCAGCTCCTCAAGCTCGGTAGGCACTTTATGGTCTAAGACATTCCCAGTCCGTCAGTTTTTTTAATGCATACTTTTGAAAAGTTGATATTAAATATTATTTTAAGTAACCTAGCAAGCCTTAATTTTTAAAAGATAAAAATTTTATTGTTTGCTACTTTCAATGTTATTAAAATGAAGGTATCCTTTAATAATCTTTTTTGTTTGTTTGTTTTGTTTTGTTTTGTTTTTTGAGACAGGGTTTCTCTGTATAGCTCTGGCTGTCCTGGAACTCACTTTGTAGACCAGGTTGGCCTTGAACTCAGAAATCTGCCTGCCTCTGCCTTCCAAGTGCTGGGATTAAAGGTGTGCACCACCACCGCTCAGCTCCTTTAATATTCTTAATTATTTGAGGTTTTTGAGGCAGGGTTTCATAAAGCCCCGTCTTGTCTTAACCTCACTATGAAGCTAAGCGTGACCTTGATCTGCCCCTCCTGTCTGCCCCTCTGGAAGTGCTGAGATTACAGATTACATTAGCTGAGGGCGGACCCAAGGCTTTGCTCATACCAGGTAGCTTCTCCAGCTAAGCTGCACCCCTAGTCCACTCTAATACTTGCACAATGCTTTCTTTGAGTATTCGGAAAGCCCCCAAAGAGGGCTGGAGAGATGGCTCAGTGGTTTAAAGCACTGACTACTCTTCCAGAGGTCCTGAGTTCATTTCCCAGCAACCACATGGTGACTCACAACCATCTGTAATGGGCTCTGATGTCCTCTTTTGGTGTGTTTGAAGGCAGCTATACTCATATACATTAAATAAATAAATAAATAAATAAATATTTTTTTAAAAGCCCTAAAGATACTTGAGTGACATCATACATTGTATAAAGTTTGATGTTACATCACTCTCTAGTCTTCAGTGCTGAACTTGAAATTTAAAGGCAAACTGTCCTGTTAGAAACACTGTGTGCGTGTGTGTGTGTGTGTGTGTGTGTGTGTGTGTGTGTGTGTGTGTGTGTGTGTACAGTTTTATCCTGTAGTTACAGAGTGTTCCATTCAGCAGAGTCAGGCCCCGAGTTCAGTACTTTACATGCTTATCTCAGTCGCTCACTTAAAAATCACGGTATGTGGAAGTAAGACTTACTTTTCTTCATCTTACAGAAAACAAAGTGAACCCCAGTGAGAAGTGAAGTAACAAGGACTGACATAGCAGTGAATAATCAGCGGATTGGAAACCTGGCCAGTAAGTGACAGTCCTAAGTCATACGCTTATGCTGCAGTTACGTGTTCTCACACAACTGAGTGTTATGCTGGGACACGAAGAGCATGCAGATGTCAATACAACGTTGGTGAGATGTAGGGTGTGTTAGGAAACAGTAACGAGTCAAGTACACAGCGTAAATAAGCAATGGAAAACATGGGGAGGAGAAAAAGAAGAGGCCGGACCAGTGAAGGCCCTGGTGGCCACCCTAAGTCAAAGTGTGTGAGAACAAAATTCATTTATGATTTCATTAGAAATTCCAATATTTAAAGGGAAGAAGATACACAGTGGTTAGATTTAGTGAGGCAAGGACTATAGAAAAATATCTGTAGTCTGTACCATATTGATACTAACAGATCTGGATGCTTCAAGAATTAAAAATTTAAATACTTTGAACAAATTTAACAGAGGTTAAATTTTTTTCTTTGGAGGCTGGGTTATACTGACTTTCAAAGAGGGATCTATGAGGACAGTATCGGATTGGGCTCAGCAGAGAGGCATGGCACAGGGAAGTTAACATGTCCAGCTGTGACAAGGTAGAGTTAGGAAAATGGAAACAGTAAATCTACTATTGGGGTAAGTTGGAAAATATGAGCTATTTTATTAGTCTACGGATGAGGATGGAAAGAAGGAAGTCATTTTAATTTTAACACATCCTCTCTATATGGGAGCAAACACGACCAGTACATGCACTATGGAGTGGTGCTGGACACAGCCTCGGTAGGTAGGAGCATTTGGTGCTCTTGCAGAGGCAAGTTCAGTGACCTTGGTGGGCACCAACACTCATTTGGTTGTTTTACAACCAGTTGCAGAGGATCCGATGACTTTTTGGGTACTGCACACACGTGGTGTAAAGGCACACATGAAGGAAAAACACCATTTATATGCACAAAATAAAAATAAATAGATTTTTAAAAGAAAAACAAGTAAATTACTTGGTCAGAGTAGACCCGTGAATACTACTGTTCCTATTCCTGTCAACATGTTAGTACCGGGGACAGGCCCAGAATGTTTCTACTTGCTATTTGAGTGCTTTTTTTTTTGAGACAGGGTTTCTCTGTATAGCTCTGGCTGTCCTGGAACTCACTTTGTAGACCTGGCTGGCCTTGAACTCAGAAATCTGCCTGCCTCTGCCTCCCAAGTGCTGGGATTAAAGGCGGGCACCACCATGCTCGGCTTTGAGTGCATTTTTATTAATTGGAATTATATTAATAAAATAACTTTCGTCCATAAAGTGTTTTCTGAAGCAACTGATTCGATGATGATCTATGTGAGTTATACCATATATAGATAGCTGCTTTGATTCTAACTGAAATTCATTTGTTTTCCTTAAGTAACTGATTCATTTGCTGCTTTTTCATATTAAAATGGATTACCTATATCAAGTTTGAGCAAATTTAGGGTTCTTTCATTATGAATTGCTTTTGTAGCCATTGTTTTATACCATATCTTTTATTTTACCCACTACAAAAAAATTCTATCTATATTTTAGTAGTAGTAGTTGAATTTATATTATGCAACTTTAACAATATTCATTTAGTTTGAGATGATCTCTTCTATCAAATAATAATAACAGTTATTATTATTATTATTATTTATTATTATTTTTGGTTTTTCGAGACAGGGTTTCTCTGTATAGCTCTGGCTGTCCTGGAACTCACTCTGTAGACCAGGCTGGCCTCGAACTCAGAAATTTGCCTGCCTCTGCCTCCCAAATGCTAGGATTAATGATTTTTGTTTGGTTTTATTTTTTAAGATAGTTTTGCTATATATAGCCTGGATGGCCTTAAATTCTTGATCTACTGTGTCTTAGGCAGGGTTTCTATTCCTGGACAAAACATCATGACCAAGAAGCAAGTTGGGGAGGAAAGGATTTATTCGGCTTACATTTTCCACATTGCTATTAATCACTAAAGGATGTCAGGACTGGAACTCAAGCAGGTCAGGAAGCAGGAGCTGATGCAGAGGCCATGGAGTGATGTTCTTTACTGGCTTGCTTGCTTCCCCTGTCTTGCTCAGCCTGCTCTCTTATAGAACCCAAGACTACCAGCCAGAGATGGTCCCACCCACAAAGGGCCTTTCCCCCTTGATCACTAATTGGATCTTATGGAGGCATTTCCTCAACTGAAGCTCCTTTCTCTGTGATAACTCCAGCTGTGTCAAGTTGACACAAAACTAGCCAGTACACTCTGTTTCCTCTGAGGTCCTGGGATAATATAAGTATGCCACCACATTTGACTCTAGTTAACTGTTTTGTTTTTTTGTTTTGTTTTTTTTTCTGAAGAACGTCCCAAGTAATGGTTACCTGAGTTTTCTGCTGATTGTTTAAATCAACAACAGATAAAAATTGACCTAAACATAGAGGTGCTCCACAAAACTGTTCACCCCACAGAATTCTGCTAACTCCACAGAGCTGCTCTTTGACCTCTGACTTCCACGCATGCTCTTTGGCACATCTTCCACTAAATATAACTTTCAGTAATGACTGTACCATCTATTTTTACTGCCATCGTTTCAAGTTTTATGTTATTTTTCAGAAATGTAATTTGGTAACTACTGAGAAAAAAGAAAAATATATAATTTAAAAATGAATGATACTAATTATTTTTTCAATTCTAGTCATCATTACTAAGAAAATGACCACAAAGTGAATTAGTGACTGGCAGAGATTAAGTTTTCCTATTTTAAAAAATATCAATTGATTGATTGAGACAGAGCCTTACTGCATAGCCCTAGCTGGCCTGGAATGCCATGTAGACAAGTTGGCCTTCAGTGTAGTATTTAAAGGTATGTGTCATCACACCAGACCAAGCTTTTCCTTAAAGCTCTACACATATTGCAAAAAGTATATGGTTGGTACACTGCCCTGGTTTCACTTCAGTTGCTGTGATAAAATACCCCAACAAACAGCAACTATGGAGGGAAAGGTTTATTTAGATTACAGCTCCATGTTATAGGCCATCACTGTGGGGAAGTCAAATCAGAGACTAGAGGCAATTAGTAACATCACATCTAGGAACAGAAAGAGAAAAAACACATTCATACCTACTGCTCAGCTGGCTTTCTCAACTCTTACCAGTTTACTGTACAGCCCAAGAAATGGTTGTTCACATTTAAAGTGGGTTTTTCCTCCTCCATATCCATCCCAATTACAGCATGCCAACAGGCCAACCCAGCCTAGCCCTAAGATTCTCTTGCCAGAGGATTCTAGGTTGTGTTGAATCAATACATTTTTGTTGCTAGAAAGAGTAATTTTACTGCCAAATATTTTATGCAAACAAATGTAGGAATATAGAGAAGAAAAACACCAAAAATGTCCCCATAACTATTTTATTTTTCATAAGTATACGTCAGATGTTTCTGGTACTTAAGACCAGTGAGAACTTTTCCTCTGTAATGACTAAAAAATCAAGTGCATTTTAAAACTCTAACCTTAGCTGGGCATGGTGGCACATGCCTGTAATTGCAGCATGTATAAGATGAGGCAGGAGGATCTCAAGTTAAGGTGAGCTTAAGTTAGCAAAAATTCTTTCAAGGCTCCTTTAATTCACACCTTATGGGTTAACTCTCCCTCCAATAAGCTAACTATTATTACTGAGAATACAGGAAAATTAAAGGTAATCTTACATAGCATTGGAACATAGCTTAGTCATAATGTTTGCGCAGTTATGTGCAATCCCCTGAGTTCTATCCCCTGTACTGCAAGAAAACAACAGTGTTCACTGCCTTCAAATGTCTGCGGTGGCAGGTGATGGCCAAGACAGTATGTGAACCCAAACTTCATCTCCAACCCCCTTCTCGGGCCTACTACAGACGCCATAAAAGTTAAACACTTGGCTCCTGTCAGCTTTTTGAGGCTGTGTTATACATCCTTCTGTAGCCCCCTTCCAACTTTGGATGACAGTTGTGTGAACAACTGAATATGACCAAAAAAAAAAAAAAAAAAAAAGATATGCCACTTCTAAAGCTAGGCCACAGCCGTCACGCCAGCTCCCACTCGTCCTTGTCCCCTCTCCCCTGCACACCTCACGCATTCAGGCAAGTGATTGTGAGAGAATCCATTGGTGAGGGACTGAATCCTCTTCCAATCGCACATGAGTTATTTTAGAAGCAAATTTCCAGCTCCACTACCCTTCAGAGACTTAGCCCCAGCTGAGATCTTAATTTCAATCTCAAGGACCCTGAGCCAAACCCTCCAAGTGAAGCTGCGTGGAAATGCTCGAAACTCAGGAAGTGTTTCAAGCTGATAGTCAGAGTGTAACTTGATATTCATAAGTAGAATTTTGAAAATATAACAGCCATTTCTGTGACCTAAGGATAGCAAAACATCATTCTGGCTATCAGCATGCAACTAAATTAAGACTTCTTGTAAGACTCTTATCTGTTTACAACACAGGTTAGCTCCTCCCTCTGAGTTTTGTAGTCAAACACATTCCTGACTGAAATATTTAACCATTCTCAAGTCCCAATAAGAGTTTCCAAAGAAAGTCTCCTTTATTGAAGACTTTTAGTTCTCCTCAGAAGCCCATACTTCTCTTCTCTTCTGGAGCAGAGATGTTTGTTTTTTGACCCAGGCTGTTCTGCAGGCATTCCTAGTATTTAAACAATGGCTAAGGTTAATGGCTGCCTCACTCAGCAACTGATTTCAATTCTTTTAACAGAGGGCCTACTTCTTAATACAAATCTCTTTGGATTTATACTTTTTGTTTGTTTGTTTTTTGAGACTGTTTCTTTGAGCTGGTTTTCCTGGAACTCACTCTGTAGACCAGGCTGGTCTTGAACTCACAGAGCCTGCTTCTGCCTCTTGAGTGCTGGGATTCATTCACCTGCATATATTCCCTGCACCTCACTCCACCCCTGCCCAACACAAGTAAGCCAGGACTGGATTCTAGGCTCTGGGTCCATATGGGTTTCTTCTGAGGGTAGTCTGCTTTCTCACACGGAAGGATCCTAGGAAAATGCTTCAGCCAAGAAGTTCTGGCTCTGAGGAGAACAAAGCGAGTTTAGCTCAGAAAAAGCTCTCCTGAGAGCTCAGAAGCCCTCTCCTCAGTGCAACTCTCCAGATGCCAAGACACCAAGAACTGCTCACACGTAACAGAGGGAAGTTTCCTTTGGCACAGAAGTAAAGGTAACTTAAATTCAGATCCTTGCTTGGTTTTCTCTTTTCAAGTGTACAATTGCTCATAGGTAAAGGTTACACAGTACCAGAAAAAGAAGAAAAATTACAGGAAATCCTGATCCACCAAAGCCATCAAACAATCCAGGCAACTGTGGCCACTCCTACCATACAACTGGTGGCCACTCCTACCATACAACTGGTGGCCACTCCTACCATACAACTGGTGGCCACTCCGCAAAACTCAGTGTTGAAGGGCTGAGCTTTCATACAAGTAAGTACCTTCCCCTTAAAGTGTTAGGGTGAGTACCTAGAAAGGACATTTAACTGGAACTTAAGCTGTCTGTTCTAAGAGATACCAAGATATCAAGTACACTGTATTTGAGGAAAGATCAAATTCCAGTTTCCCAAAGTTCATGTAACTCCGTATGTACCACTATATGCATGCAAAATTTGCAGACAATAACTTAACATTCTAATCAATCTGAGGAACCTCTTATAGCTAAAAACTAAGTGTAAGAAAATTTAATTTTAACCTTGAGGCATAAAAAAAAAGTAGAATCTTTGACGCCAGCTGGAATAAACTGGATGCTAATAAGAGTGCTTAATCACAGTCAAACAGGCAAAAAGAAAAAAAAAAGAAAAAAACGAAAAAGAAAAAGGCTGTTTTATAGAAATATGATCACTGCCAGCCCAATAATCACTGGTTTGCTTTTAATATTTATCCAGCGACATCTGTTCAGAACTAATACAATATGGGTTGCTAAATCTGGAACCGTTCTTTGGTTCTAAAATACAGTCTTTTCTACAATGGCCACACAAAATATTAGAAAAAGGAAAAGGACCCAGAAAAGCAAATATAATCTTAACGCCAGTCTCCATCAGAGAAACCCACATGCCTTTCGTTTTATCTTAAAATGCTGTCAGTTTCATGTTTATTTTTATTGTGTGTGGAATGAAGATTAATTCAGATCTAATATTTTATGTATGTGTGTATGTATATGGAGTGTATGTGCATAAGTCTGTGTAGGCTAGAGGTCAACCACAGGTTTCATCCTCAAGAACTCCACCCAGCTGGTGATCAAGCCTTCACATGACTCTTGTGCTGGGACACCAGACTATATCTGCTCTAGAATGAACTAAAACCCAATCAGGAGGGCACATCTATTTTAACTAGATCATCTGAGGTGGGAAGAGCCACCTTTAACCTGGGCCACTCCTGGTATAAAATGACTCCAAGGGAAGCTTGCTCATGCTCACTGGCAAGTCCATTACTTCACTGGCATTCGAGTCAGCTTCTTCAGGATTCCAGAATATACTTAAGAGCAGCTTAGACATCCAGGCTTGTGGACAGAGCAACTGCTGGAGTCTTGGACCTTCTACTGGTAGAGTCATTGCTGTACTAGCTGGACCATAACCTGTCAGCCACCTTAATAAATTCCCCCCTCCTGTGTGTGTGTATGTGTATTCTATCAGTTCTGCTTTCCAAGAGGATCCCAATACAGCCTGGAGCTTACCGATTAGGCTAATATTTTAGACAGTGAGCCCCAGGGATCCTCCTTCTCTGTGCATGCCACAATGCCCAGCCTTTTAATGGGCTCTATCTCAGGCTCTTGCGTTTGGGAGGCAAGCACTTTACTGACTAAACCATCTCCCCAGCCCTGGTTCCATTCTCCCTTCTGCTGCTCCTACAGCCCTTCCAATAACTGACGATAACATTTGTTCTCAAAATGTATAAGCCTCATAAGGTTTTTCTGCCATTTGTACATTTCTTCCGCTCACAGGACTGAAGGCTTAGACCATAACAATGAAGCTCTCAACTCCACCCCCAGAGGCAGGACAGCATAGTAAACTACAGCAGGGACTTCCCTTTAGCCTCTCCGCTGCACTCTGACCTACTCTGGTCTACCAGTCACCCCTAAGTTCTCAGCATGAAAGCTCCAAAGGGAGCCCCAGAGAATGGGAATCTGTGTTTCTGCACAGAGACTCCAGGCTCCTAGCCAATGGTATAGGAAATGCTGTAGTTAGTTTACAAGGGCCCTCCTGTGCGTACATTCCTGATCTGTATGTGCCATCCTTCAAGCATCCCTTTTCCAATTATACCACTTCTAACTGGAGAAGGAAGAGAAGCATGGCCTGCCTGACATGGTAAGCTTTTTTTCTTTTGAGAGGATACTGACTCTTTTCTTGTTGTTGTTCATTTATTTAGTACCAAGGAGTTTTATAATGATCCTAGAAAAATGTCACACAGAATTACCCAGCAATGACAAGGAAGTCATCTGTTTTAGAGGGAAAAAAAAAATCCCTAAAAGGCACTTAGCTGTATGGATCAGAAAAAGTAGGCCATGGATGACTAAACTTAGTCATCTGCAGGTTGCCCAGTGCCACTCTAACTACAGTTAGGTGACATTAGCACTGACTGTCCCATGCTGCTACTAGTGAGTCTCATAAGATTTGTTACTAGAAGGCAGCAAAACTCCCCGCACGGGGGAGGGTCAAGAGAATCTGAGAGCATCAGTCATGGGTTGGAGAGGCCAGGAGTGCTGCTCAGAGAAAGCCAGCTAACAGAGAGCAGGGGGAGCTAAAGGCCACCCTCACTGAAAACCGGCCTGCTGTTATGGTACCGAGGTGAGCCACTGACCTTTGATGCTCACAGCTGAATGCTGTTGTTGCTGCATGTGCCTGTACCTTTAAGCCTTCACTGATACTTTGTAGCATGAGTCTGTGTTGTCATCTCTTGACTGTCTTCCCACTGGATCTACAAACTCCTTTCAGGAAATGTTGCCATTTGCATACAAAGATATTGAAGTTTAAGCATTTGTGGGGGGTGGCTATTTATCGTTTGCATGCGTTTGTGTGTGTGTGGTGGGGTAACATGTGGAGACCACAGGAAACTTTGGTAAGCAGTTATATGCAGGCACCATGGGTCCCAGGGACTGAATTGAGGCTGTCAGGCACGTTCAGCAAATGCTTTTACCTACAGACCTATCGTCCGGATCCAGAAAATGCCTTATACAGTTTACTTGTACATAAGAATCCTTAAAAGCTAGTCACATTTCTTATTAGTATGTAATCACTGTACAAAAGAATGGGTTTTGTTATATTTTCATGCATGTATATAGTATACTTCGATTATATTCACTCCATAGTTATGTTTTTAAAGAGGGGGAAATCTTTTCTTTTTTAAGAGGGGGAATCTTATGAAAACCTAAAATTAATTTTATCCTTTTATCCATTTATGAATGTCAGTTCTGAAATAAGCAGAAGAAATAAAATCATGTTGTTTATAATTCTACATCTGAAGAATGAACTCATATTTATGGCTTGTACTATGGCTTATATATTAGTCTGGATATAGTGTCCTGAAGTGGAAACTTAATGGTTCTTTGGAAAGTCAGTTGGATGGTGTCTTGCTGGGGCAAACACATGAAGGAACGTTTCATTAAAGTGGAGAGAGGTGAAAGCTAAGGCAGACTCATGAAGGGATGTTTCACTGAAGCAGACACAGGAGAGAGGATGTTCTGCTAAATCAAGCATGTGAAGGGATGCGTGACGAGAGATTCTTTGCTAATGACACACATGTGTTGGTCAGCCTTGCACTGCAGAGTTGAGCTGCATTTGTCAGGACTCCATAGAGAGAAACCCCAATTAAAAACAAAAACAAAACAAAAAAAACCAAACCATCCTTCTGGTGTCCGGGTGGTGGGTGCACTGCGGTTTCTTGCAGGATCCTCAGCCTCAGGCTGATTGGATGGATTCGTGTGAGAGGGAAAACCTGTGCTGAGGTAAGAGCCCTGCTAAAGCAAGGCACACGGAGGTCACGTGATGTTTGGAGGGTATAATAGGACTCCACAGAGTGACAAACACCTGTTCCTGACACCATGATAATCTGCCTCACCACAGGCCCACAGCAATGGAGCTAGCTGACTACTGATGGAAACTTGCAAGTCCAAATAAGTCCTTCCAGGTTGGCATGGTAGTGCATGCCTTTAATCTCAGAACTCCGGCTTCAGAGGCAAGTCAATCACTGAGCTGAGGAAAATGAAAAGGAAGCTGAGGGTCTGAAATGGTTCTGTTGGTTTGGTAGTTTGTTGTTGTTGTGTTCTTTTAGTTAATTAATTAATTTCTTATTTGAGTACACAGTCTCTGTCTTCAGACACACCAGAAGAAGACATAAGATCTCATTACAGATAGTTGTGAGCCACCATGTGGTTGCTGGGAATTGAACTCAGGACCTCTGGAAGAGCAGTCAGTGCTCTTAACCGCTGAGCCATCTCTCTGGCCCTGTTTGTTAGTTTGTTTTGAGACAGAGTCTTCCTATAAAGTCGAGGCTGGACTTAAACTCACGAGCCTACCACTTCAGCTCTCCAAGTAATGGCATCACAGGCTTGTAGCACTGGGTCTGGCTTAACATGCTACACAACTGTCAATCATCCTCTCCGTTAGTTCCCAATGTAATAGTCCATTAACACTTCCCAATTCCATTTATCACTTTTCATATCCATGTCTATTCCCACAATCATTATAAACTGCTTTATTGATTACAGGCATATCTGAGTCACTATCAGTTTTCATGCAGGTTTATAGGGAAAATATTTACTCTTTTTTTTTTCCTGTTCCCATTGACTTATTTGATTTTTAGATGTCTAGACCTTTTATGATTTAATTTTAAAAGAAAAAGCAATGCATTATCATTTAAATAACAAAAAAGAAAGGCATTTGGGTTTAAAATCTCTTAGCTGTCCTTTTCAAACATTCCTTGGGATGAGGTCATGGTCGCGGGCTGGAGAAGAAAACTCTGAAGCAGAGTCATTCTTTCTGAAATGGCTTCAAAGGCGAAGCAAAAACAAAGTAGGAGGATTAAAAAGGAAACAAAGAAACAAACAAACGCTGGCCTCTAAGACCGGAAGGCTCCAAAGCAGAACAACATCACCAGCCCTGTGCATGAACTGCAGAAATGGGGCCGGCCAGTCACACTGTTGTCTTCCAGGTATATGTGAACAGTAAATGGTTTAAGACACCCTTGGTGTCTTAAAATACTAACCATTTAGGAGCCGGGCGTGGTGGCGCACGCCTTTAATCCCAGCACTGGGGAGGCAGAGGCAGGCAGGTTTCTGAGTTCGAGGCCAGCCTGTCTACAGAGTGAGTTCCAGGAAGCCAGGGCTACACAGAGAAACCCTGTCTCAAAAAACCAAAAAAAAAAAAAAAAAAAAAAAAAAAAAAAAAAAAAAAAAAAAAACCAATAAAAAAAAAAAAAAAAAAAAAAAAAAAAAAAAAAAAAAACAAACCATTTATTATTGAAGGCAGAAAGTCATAAAATATAATTTACTTT
>LR749773.1:768814-810435 GCA_902729485.2 Mus minutoides
CAAAAGCTGCAAATGAGATTGCCCTTGAGTCTTGACGCAGGCAGGTTGTGTTTATGAAAGAATTACTACCGTGAGCAGCGAATGGTAAGATTATAAAACTAATACAATACTTTAGAAATCCCAAGTTTGCATTTAAATTAATTCTGCCTAATTAATAGCTACTCTGACTTGTAATAAACAATCCTTTGGTGAGACCCTGTATCTTGAGTTTGGGTTTAATAACATATCCATAACCAGCAATGCAAATACACAAACAGTAAGCCCCCTCACTAGAGCTCTGTTATAGCTTTCTATGATGAGAAAAAAATAGATGCTTACTCACTAAGTTCCTTCTTGGACTTTTATAAGTCACGCCACTCTGTATGTACGAGCACACTGGTGTGATGCCAGTGTGAAACTCTGAAAGGAAAGCAGGTGGCAGTCAGGTGAAAAGGTCTGCAATGTTTCCCTTGGGGCTTTCTGATCAATCTGCAAAATGAAGGTGTGAACCTCTGCCAGTTGACAGTATTTAAAGTTTAATAAAAGATGAATCAATTAGATCTTCCTCTTTCAAGAACAAGACTATGCCAACCAAACACAGAAGAATTCATGGGATGCCACCATGGTAGGAACCCCTGAGCCATTCAAGTATCAAGTAAGCAGCAGATACAAATGCACACTAATGTTCAAAAGACATGGTTTCCCTTGACATGCATGCATGTTTTACCGAATACATAGTGAACCACATACGTGGAGTGCCAGCAGTGTCACAAGAGGGCACTGGACCCCTGGGAACTGGAGCTACAGATGGTAGTGAGTGTCATGTGGGTGCTGGGAACTGAACCTAAGTCCTCTGTAAGAACAGCCAGTGCTCTTAAGAGCTAAGCCATTTCTCCAGATCCATAAATACTAATTTTAAAAATAGATCTGAAGGAAAATGTTGCAGTAGTGAAAGGAAGTGCTGAACTTAGAAGCCTCAGAGATCTACCTGAGGGAACCTGACTGACTTGGGTCAAATGTCAATAAGGACTTAGTGCAGCAAACAGAAACCACACTTGAATTACAAGAGATGCTAGAATACAAAGGAACCTTTCAGATGTGGAAAAACTAAAATCCTATCATCTTCTTAGGTCTGGTACAATATACTGTCATTCTGGTACAATATTAGAAAAAAGCAACTATATCTCTTTGACATGTTTATTTTTTTTTTAAATTATTTTTAGCCTTTTATTAGTATTTTGTCTACATGTAAGCACACTGAGACCAGAGGAGGGCACTGCATCCCTGGAAGTAGAGCTACAAAGGGTTGTGTGCTACCATGCAGGCACTGGGAAAGGAACCTGGGTCCTTTGCAAGAGCAGGAAGTGCTTGCTCTTAACTGCTGAGCCATCTCGCCAGCCCAGATTTATCTTTAGAATCTAGACTGTTTAACATCTCTTCATTCTAACAGCATTTTAACCTGGCTGCTTTCTGGTGGTTGCAAAGTTATATAACCACTAGGCTCTTGCAGTTTAGCAATTCTTACACAGCTAGACAGCCTGAACCCCAATCCCTCCTTACCCTTACACTTCCAGGACATAAAGTTTGTCCAAGTGCAGCAGCCTGTCCTTCCTACGGCTAATCCTAGGGACCAGGAACACACCTCTAGACCATGTTGGAGGACATAGGGTAGATGCAAGGAGTATACAGAACTCTGATATAAAGGGAGGGAGGGAGGGTATCCACATTTTATGGGGTAGGACTTGGGATGGGAACATAGCATAGACAGACCATATTCTGGCTAGAACTACCATATTACAGGGGCCAGTGAAAGGTATATAGCCATGGTCTTGTTCCTGTTCCTAGCTCCAGCTATATAATAGGCCTATCTTCTTTTGTCAAAGACAACTGCAGCTTATGACTCAAGAATTATTACCCCAAACCCCAAACCTGAAAATTTAACTACTAACCTAAAATACTGTATTAGCTCTCCATTACTGGTACGTGTGTGTTTTTCCCATTAACATTTTCTTTTTAACACAGGGCTATGATATGTAGCTCAGGCTGGCTTAAACTCCTGAGTTCTGTGATTGTAGGCACAAGCCACTATACGTAGGAATTCCAGAATTTTTAAATGTTCATCATGGTACCTCTCAAACTGTAAACATGAATTAAAGTTAAAAATTGGTTTAGAAATTTTAAGAAATGTTAGTAGAAGCGCTACTTCTAACATGAAGAGAGTCAGCATTTCCAGTGCCCTCCTAGTCAGTACAAGACTGCTTCTCTATAGGTGATCTGGAAAAAAGAGGCTTAGAAAAGAGAACCTTCCTTAAACGATGACGTCAGCTACCTGCTTAAGAAGGGGCCTTCTCTCCTGGTTTGCTCACCCCATTTAAAGACAGGCAGCTACAGCTGGTCCTGGCAGATAGGTGGGAAGATGGGTACAAACTGTCAAGTAGTAATAATAATAGCTAACATTTATCCATTCATTCAGACACCTGCTTATATGCACTAGTGTCAGACAAGGTAGTCTAAGCCATGAACAGAAAGGTCTTAACCTTCATGGCGCATACACTATTCATCACAAGTAATTAAAACAAATAACAATTTCAAGCAGAGCGGGGTTAGGAAGGGAAGAACACAACTGCAGTCCTGGCAACGATAAAGAGAGACTGAGGTTTGGAGAACTGAGTACCAGTCTTGGCTTTATAGTTCATGCCTGCTTGCTTCTTCTCCTCTTTAAAAACTGTTAAAAAGTAAAAGGAGGTACAGGGCTAATGCCTTACAAAGATCAATATGCTTTTATCTTTATGTTACTGACTGTAAAACAGAAGCTTGGGGTTGGGAGAAGAGAATAGGTTGGCAGAGAGGCACAAAATTACAGGTTTGCCATAAATAATGTTTGAGGAAATATATATATGTGTGTGTGTGTGTGTTGATTTAAAGATAATATAATGCATATATGAAACACAATGTAATGTTTATATATGTGGATGTATAGATAATGTTTTTGTGTGTTAAAAATAAAGTTGGATTGCCAGGTGGTGGTAGTATACACCTTTAATCCCAGTACTTGGGAGGCAGAGACAAGTAGATCTCTGTGAGTTCAAGGCCAGCTTGGTCTACAGAATAAGTTCCAGAACAGCCAGGGCTACACAGAGAAAAGCAGTCTTGAAAAACCAAACCAACCAACCAACCAACCAAGAAAACAAACAAACACAAGCCGAGAAAGCAAATACAACCAATCTAAACAAACAAAAAAAATTAAAACCTTAGCTTAAAAAATAATTCCCCAAACAAAACAAACATCAGCAAACTAAAACTTAGAGCACTAAACAGCATTCCCTGTGGAGCATTGGCAAGAGCCGCATGTGTGCACAGCATCTGGCAGGCAGGCGGGGCAGCTCTGGACCGTGGCGTATTGTCTGTCTCACATCACCAAGGCTGCTGCTTTGCTGTGCTCAGCTCTGTCCCACATTCTGGAATCAAATCTGAAACTTTCTGCCTGTGACCTGCATGCCTGGGAGACCTGCTGCTTATCGAAGAAAACCCAGTGCGGTTCGGCCCCACGCCATGAGCATCCTAGTCAAGAGCATAGAGCTAATGTTTTCTCACAAGTTTACTTTTGCTGGCTTAAGGCTCTCAAATTTCAATTGTAAAAGGGCTTCTCTAACAGTTTAAGGAAATAAGTGTCCTGTGCATGTGACAGCTCAGATGCTCTGCTGTTGTTCTGAGGCAAGGTCTCAGGTAGTCCAAGCAGGCCTTGAATTCACCTAATAGCCCAGGAAGCTCTTTAACTTCTGACCTTCCTGTACCCACCCCCAAGTGTTAATTATGGTGTTGGGCATGGCCCACTACACCCAACTTCACAATTTTTTTGTGGAGGATACTCTTTGAAAAATTGAGACACTGGGGCTTTTCTCCAAAAGTACATGCAAGCATACACTGTTTTCTCTGTAACTGATGGGACACACAACATCCTAAAAAGCCAAAATCTTCAATTTGAACCATTAAGTTGTAGCCTCTCCCAGAACAAGTCTTGGCTCTGCTTCCTGAAAAACAAGAACACATCTCCTTTGGTAATCAGTTTGGGGGATAAGAAGTTAAGATTGCCCACTACTCTCTGCAGACTGTGAGGTCCATTCTCAGATCCCATGTCAACACACTCACAACCACCTGTTCCAGGGGCTCTAAGACTCCACAAGCACTATACGCACGTGCACATAGACAGACAGACAGCTGTGCATGTGCACATACATACATACATACATACAGAGAGGGAGGGAGAGAGAGAGAGGAGAGAGAGAGAGATGGGGATGGGAAGGGGGGAAGAATGCTTGCTTAACTGGTTTCATTTTCTCATCTTTCCAGAAACTACTCTCCAAGGAGCCTAACTGTGTACCCGTCCAGCTGGATGGCCAGTCTAGTCAGATCACCTACCTCTCCAGCTCACGTTCCTTGTATTGAGTGACTGGATAAAAGCAAAGAGTGCATGCCACGGACCCAAGAACAGCCTCTAGGTGGTAAAGTTAACTAGACGATGGGCTCTGTGAGGTCAGTGGTCTTCTTCACCTTTCTTCCTCACAGATACCTGTGCAAGCCTGCAAGAGTCTGAGACGGTAAGTAAAAGAGGAGACTAATACTATCACCAGTTAAGCTTGTATATTTAAACTTGGAATTGTCTCCTTTCTCCTTTCAGACTCGCTCTAAAAGAAGACAAATGAAAACATAAATGTTCTTAAGTTGTACACACAAGTCTTCTCTTGAGGCCTACAGCATCACAATGATGATAGACTAGACTTGAATTGAGTCAGAGCACCACCTAGTGCTCCCAGCCGCTAACTGCTGAGAACTCAGGAAATGTCCTTGGGGAACAAGGAGGCAGGCGGGCACAAAAATGTAAAATGAGTGGAAAACTGTCTTCAGTAATGGCCAGAATCTCCAAAAGAAAGGTAACTATAAGGAAAATCAGATATCTGCAGCTCTAGACATTAGTACATGTGCGCATACACCATACTAGAGAAAACTTACTTCGGAGTACCCTAAAGTTCTACTTCCTGCAGAGTCATTCTGTGAATATAATCTGGTACACAGTATTCCCCTTGTATCCATGGCTTCTCTTTCTACGGTTTTATAATCGCTAGCCATAACCAGCTATATCCAGAATCGACAATGCGTAAATTTTAAGTCACATGCTATTCTGAGGAGTGATCTCATATCATCCTGCCAGGCCTGTGATTTACCCCTTTTCCAGAGTGTGCATGCCACATACACTACCCACTCAGTATCTTTTTAGTGGCCACCTCAGTTTTCATAATTGATGCTGGCTCCAATTTAAGTAGTGCATACCCAGGAGCCCATAATGTCATAACACCCAACTTGTTCAGCTCAGGCACCTTATCACGTAGTATTGTTAGCATCATCTGAATACTCATTGGTAGTACCATCTGAAATCTCAAAAAGGGAGAGTTCAAGAAGACATTAGAAGAGAGGAAAACCACGTCCATATAGCTTTAATTACAACAACTAGTTGTTCTATGTTATTGTTGTAAACTTAGGTTTACATTATAGGTACATGCTGAGGCAGGAAGATCAAAAGTTCAAGGTCAGCCTGGGCAACTTTGCAAGACTTTGCTTCAGATTCAAATTTAAAAATTGGGAGGTGGGAATGGTGGTACATGTAATCGCAGCATGTGGGAAGTGAAGCAGGAATATCAGGAGTTCAAGGTCACCCTCAGGTATGTAGTGAGCTTAAGGCAAGCCTGGGGTACAGGAGCCCTTGTCACAAAGAAACAAATGGAGTGCAGCTTGGTCCTTGCTCAGAACCCGTAAGTGGCTGCCTAGTACTGCACAAAGCCAGGTTTGATGGTTCATAGTTATAATTCCAGCATTTGGGAGGCTGAGGCAGGAGGACTATTATAAGTTCAAGTTTAAGGTCAGCCTGGGCTACATAATAACTTCTAGACCAGCCCATGTTTGTCTAAAAAATACTAATTAAAATTTATAAACAGCAAATAAGTTTGAAAATGGTTTAATTTTTGAAACATTGTGATGATTGTACTAAAAATGACATGAGAAAATGTTTCTTATAAAATTAGTATTTTCTATAATTGAAGAAAGTCCCTAACTTCAACATATATGTAGTGGGATAAAATTTTTCAAAATTTATATCAATTATATAATAATTTCTGGTGGTTCTGAAACAGCTAAAGACCATAAAGATTAGGGCTTATAGCATAAAGAAATGATTTTTACCTCTATCCTTTCAGACATGACTAAGCTATTAGTAATATACACCCGTGTTTTAGTTAGGGTTTCATCGTTGGGAAGAGACACCATGACCAAGCTGACTCTTATAAAGAAGTATTTAATTGGGACTGGCTTACAATTTTAGCGGTTCAGTCCATTATCACCATGGTAGGAAGCATGGCAGTGTGCAGGCAGACATGGAGCTGGAGGAGGAGCTGAGAGTTCTACATCTTGATCCCAAGGCAAGCAGGAGAGGACTCTGGATCACACTGGTCAGACTTAAGCATATCTGTGGGACCTCAAAGCCCCCCCTCCACAGTGACACATTTCCTCTGCCAAGACTCTCTTCTAGTAAGGCCACATCTCCTAATAGTGCTACTTCCCATAGGCCAAGCATATTCAGACCACTACAACCAGCTTCAACTTGAGAAGTCTATTGACTACAGAAATCTGATTGGTAAAATACTCAATCCCATTAATTTTTTACCTGAGCATGCTTATAAAAGTCTGAGAGTTTGTTTTTCATTCATTTTCATTACAGGTGAGACTTGATGTATATCTCACTATATAGCCACCAAATGGTGACAGAAAGACATCTGCCACTTCCTGTCATTTGGCCAAGAGCAGACTGGGAAGTTTCCCGGAACTGCACAGGCATGAAGGAGAGGGATGTGTATGGGAGGCAGTGAGGAAGAGGAAGATGATGCCAGAGGCAGGTAGACCTTTCCTCCCGAGTCTTGGTGGACCCTAGCAAAGGAGGAGACAGGACCTGAGTTCAGCATCCACTGGTAAAGATGGCAGAAAATTCTTTATCTGGAGATTGCTTACAAGTGTGGGGAGAAATCAGATAAGTATCATACTAACCCTGTGATATTATGTTCTTCATTAATTCAACTCCATACATGCACTCTCAATTGTAGCTTTCTCCACAGCATGGAGGGAGAGCCCTTCCTCACATGCCCTAGTCCCAGGAGAGGTTGTTCCAGTAGGCTACTTTCAGACTGCCTCCCACTGATCCTGCCTTATGGTATTCTTCCCTGTCATTTGTCCTTCAGTAATCTGCTGACCTTGAGCAAGGGCTGGACCTCAGCAACAGCTTTGAGTGAAAAGATTATGACTAAAGTGATGCTTTGACTCCTTCCAGATTATGTTGTGAAAACTGTAACTTGTATTTTGCTGATAGTCTCTAGCTCCTCACGTATTTCCTGATGAAACAATCCGAGAGGCCCACATGATAGTCCCTGGCCAATTCCATAATTGAGACCCTCTCTATATCAGCTCTCAAGGAACAAAATCCTAACAGCAATTATGTGCACATGGAAGCAGACCATGCTCACCTGAGCCTTCAGACAAGATTACAGCTTTTGCTAATTTGAGATCTTAGCTGCAGTACCATAAAAGACCTTTAAGAAGTCCAGCTAAGCCATGCCATAGAACTCTCAAGATTACAAATGTGTGTGGTTTCAAACTATCAAAAGCATTCTGGATCAGTAGGTTGAATTGAGTTGTTAAAGCTCTTCAAACTCGCCAGAGGGACTGCAGCTAGTGAGTTAGGGTATTGCGCTTGGCTGTGGCCAGGTCTCCAGTTACCACCCAAGCCTGGATGACACTTCCTTTGTAAGATTAGGTCCTTATCATGTCAGCGGCACAGTCACTGTCTGCTACCCAGGGGCTGCTGTACCTTCTTCAACATCTGCAGGTAGAAGGCATCTGAGCAAGTCTCCTACCTCCATCTTTAGCATAAAGCCCAAGTGCATGTGTGGTTTCCAACACAAACCTCTTGACAGACTATTATTAATTTTATACTGTTTTCTATTTATTATTTGCCAGCTGGCATGGAAACACACCAGTAATTTAACAAGAACTGTTGTGCCAGTGCACACAGGACAGCATCAGTCCTAGCCGAGGGTGGAAGATTAATTCTGATCTGAGCAGGATTCAAAGGCTTCCTTAGTTCAGCCACCTTTCAAGGGGGCATCAACAGCACAAATGTATGAATTTAAATGCTAAAAAAATGACATTTTAGGAACTAGAAGCTTACAAGTCCGTTTGGCCACCTCCACCTTTGATTCAGGATGGGCAAGCACTGCAATGGGAAGCTGGGGGCACACACCTGAAACGTCAGCACATGGGAAGCAGACTCAGATGGTCATGAAGTTGAGGACAGCCTGGCCTATACTGCAAGAGCCTGTTTCAGGACAGCACAAACCAAAGCTGCCAGGCCCAGAAGCACAGGGCTAGAACTAACACGTGGCAGGCAGGTAGAGACATGGAAAGCCAGAAGTTTAAGACTGCCCTCAGCACACACCAAATCCAAGGCCAGACTGAACTATGGGAGGCCCTGCCTTAAAAATCAAAACAAAATGGCTTTCACAGGAGTCCTAGCTACGAGTTCTCAAGCTTTGCAGATGGAGCAAGGATGATAAAGGGGGCCACAAAAGGGAAACAATGATCAGGTCAAAACTCACTCTGCAGGCAAGATCAACATGGCCGGAGCTACCTGGCCAGCCAGTCATCAGGGGCTAGGCTTGGGCATGTCGGGGATAGAAAGAGTGCATGCTTGTGTAAACAGATAAGCTGAGGAGGAAAGTTAATTATTACATTAGGGTTTATTTGCTCTATTAAGCTATCTTTATTATCTCAACCTACCCTCATCATCCCTTGCTCTAAATTACTATTAATTCTCTATATGTCATGTAATTTTTCCACATTGATTTTAAATTGTTTTTTAAATACTAAATTAATACACGCCTGTTAGAGAGAGTAGGAACTAAACACGCTACCTCAGAATTAGCAGGCTGAAGGAGGCTAGTCTTCAGGAGTGGGGAAGCCTCCCTCCTGTGGCCCATCTAACAAATCAAGTACAAACAGGAGCAGAGAGCCAACTGTCTTCTGACTTCCTCTCGTGAGCCATGGCATACGAGCATATGTACATACACACATAAAATAAACAGATGTAATATTTAAAGTTTTGTTAAAAATGGATTATTATTCACTCAACATTTGAATCTTTGGATATTATGTTTCCTTAGCTTCCAAAACTTAAAGAGGCCATCAAAGACTATTGCAGACTGGAATTAGCAAATGTTTGTCTTTTTATTTTATCTTCCTTTTATTTTAGACACTGTCTTACTATGCAGCCCTGGCTGGCCTGGAGCTCAGTACGTAAATCAGACTAGCCTTTAATTTATAGATTCTCAAATTCTGAGTTACAGACATACACCACTATACTAGCTTGGCACCTCTTTATCTGAGTAATTACTACTAAGAGAATAATAAAGGTATACATAGTAATAATTCGTTTCTTAGTACAAAGGCCAAACAAAATTCTAGTTTGGATTCAAGCTTTTTGTCTAGGAAACTAAGTTTTCTGCATTAAGCTAGCTGGACTGACACAAACTGGCTCCAGCTGTGTAGGAGCCATTTAGATTCCTGTGGAGGTTGATAAACTGTGCTCTTTGCGCTTGTGAGCGCCCTTCCATCCATACACTCACACACTCTCTAGATTGTGTCTACCCCTTATACAACGCCAATGGTAGTTACACCATATTGTTTGGGAAATGACAAGAGTGCATATGTTTAGTACAGACACAAATCCCCTCGCCAAAATACTAGTTTTTTTGTTTTTGAAGCAGAGTCTTGTGCAGTTCCAGCTAGCTTCAAGTCACCATTAGCTGAGGATGACCAAGCTTCTAGTTCCCCTTGCTGCACCTTCCAAAGCTGGGAGTACAGGCATGCACCACCATGCCATGCAGGCCAGGCAAACACTACCAACGGAGCCCCAGCCCCAGCTCCAAGTACCTTTGACCGTCAGGTAGTTAACATGTTGCTATGGAACTGGACAGGAAGGGAAAAGCAGGCATAGAGACAGAATAAATGGAAGCAGTTGCTGACAGTTGCCATTCCTGAAGTGTAGCACAGCACTGAGAGATTGTGACTGTTTCTGACATGGCCATTTGCCAAAACCATTATTCTTTACATCCTGCTTTTAGTGCATGTACCACAGATTATCAAAATTCTGAACTACTAACTGGTATGTGAAAGTTAGCAAAATGTCAATTATGAGTTTGAAACTATTTTGTGCTTACTGGTACAAATATAGTAGGACTCATAATTTTAAAAATCAGTAAAATATTTTAAATCTGTTTTGTAATACATACACAAAAAAGTTTTTAAAAGCCTCAAAAACTTACATTAGGCTGGGCGTGGTGGTAAAGGTGTGTAATATCAGCGCTTGGAGGCAGAGGCAGAAGCACAGGCAAGAGGGTCAAGAATGGAGGGCCCTCCTCAATGACACAGGGAATTTGGTGTGGGGATGTACAGATTATATGACTGTCTCAGAAAAAACAATCTCAAATGTTAGTTCAGATACCCAATCAGATAAGTTCTTAAAGTCACTGTATAATTTAATGAGTTTACTACAATGTAAGAAATTAGTCTAGTGAAATATAACAGTTTACGCAGGTAAATACTGAATATGGAAATCATAAAAAATACCCTTTTCATACTGCTTAAACACAATGGTTCTAACGACAACTTTTACATAATAACTTTAAAAGGGGAATCCGAATACTTTAGAGTATGCATGGACGACAAGCAAATGGAAAGATTGTTCTGTATGCCTCGGTAGTTAGACAATCTGGGCTCCATTTCTCAAAAGACAATTGAGGTCCCTTTTCTTGTGTGGTAAACAACTTGCTGTCTGACTTGTAATGTAATACCATATTTTGGTAGATTTCAAACATTCATAATCCACAGGAAAAATACTCAACACTCCTACACTATTTTTTTTTTTAAACCCACAATAGCACAGCCTTTCAGCCACAAAGCTCGAAGCCAGCTATAAACCAGTACTTTTCCACTAGAGGTTCTTGTGGGGCGGGAAGGGGACTTTTAGCACTTAGGAACATTAGGGTCTAAAATAAGATCACTGCAAGGAGTTACTACAACACTCCCAGTGCCAGCACTGTCATGGCAACAATGAGCTACCTAGGAGAGTATGCTTCCAACATTCACAGCTAATCTTTAGTCATTACTCATGGAAATATACCAAATTTTCTTTTAGGTAGTGCATTAGAGGAACCATCTGACTTAGGCTCTTTTAATGTAAAGACAAGCCTTTCTATACATCAGATTTCTAGCGTCCCCACTGCAGGCAGTCAGTGTAATTTACAGTGATGGTGATAAAGGCTATAGACCACAGTGAAACATGAGTACTCACCAGGATCCAAATACAGTCAGGGTTTAAGTAAAATATTGATTTTACATTTTAAAGCAAAACAATTTAGTGATATACACTGACTGCTAATATCTTATTAAATCTTTATTCAGATCATGTATAACGGTGACAAGTCTCATGACCTACTCTGTAATCTAGCTTCTCCTTAACTAGTTATGATGTCTTGGCCAAGTTATTTACTCTCTCTGGACATTTTTAATGTACAGAATGATGATAATACCTGTATAGTATGCTGTTGTGACTCATGACTGTAACTAGGTGAAAGGGCTGAACACCAGGCTTAGCATACACAATGCGAATTCTTTTTCTCTACTTAAAAAAGAAAAATAACCATACTGTAGAAAATGATTTACGGTATCTTGGTTCCAACTCTACACACATTAAATAAGTAGAAGAGAGCTGAGTCATCTGACCTGTGAGCATGATAGAGAGGACACGGCACAGGAGCTCAGGCAGCACCACACACCAAGAGAGGGTGGTACAGAACCTCTCACCTCTCTTGGAGGATCTTTTAGGTAATGTAGCCTTTGCTTAGGTGCTTGGTTCTAACTTTCTGGGGGATCCCAGTGGAATGTGCAGAATAGGGATGCACTGAGCAGGTCTCCTTCCCTCTGCAGTGTCATGAGGCGCACAGACCCTGTAACACGTAACTGACTTTGAGTAGTAGACAGGAGGCTTCACCTGTTTCCTCATTAGTTGGCATACGAACTGTCACTTGCTGTCCTACCCTATGTGTCCCTGAAGACATAAATCAAAGCAAAATGTTCATAAGTGAAATAACAGATAACATGATCTGTGCGGAATCCAATTCCAGAGAATTAAAATAATATTTATAAAATCCTTATTCATAGTTTTTACAAATGCTACTTCCCCTAGACAAAGAAGCTAAAACAAAAACAAGCAACACCCTTTCTGTTTCCTAGGATTTGGGGGACCTGAGGGCATCCTGTGTCAGAGGGATGACTTCCCAATGCCTTTCTCTGAACTATGAGTTAACACTTGCTGTGGCACTACACATGCCTCACCACGGAGAGCAGAGGTTTGAGAAAGTTAAGGACTTTGATCAAGGTGTGGCTGACTCTACAGCCTATGGTCAACAGTGACCCTCTACTGCTGCCCCTAGACCTGCAAGCACAGGCCATGGCACCCATTTCTCAATGAGCATGCGATCACCTGGATGATAACTTAGCTGCCTGCCAACCTCAATGCGAGTGCCATGATGGCTTCCCAGATTGATACCTGAGTACAGTGAGGGCTGGATTGATTCCTGAGTACAGTGAGGGCTGGATTGATACCTGAGTACAGTGAGGGCTGGATTGATTCCTGAGTACAGTGAGGGCTGGATTGATTCCTGAGTACAGTGAGGGCTGGATTGATTCCTGAGTACAGTGAGGGCTGGATTGATTCCTGAGTACAGTGAGGGCTCGATTGATTCCTGAGTACAGTGAGGGCTGGATGGTACACTAGGGATTTGCTATCAATTCTGGACAAAGTCTAACCCTCATCCTGGGTCAGAAACCATCCACGACAACAGAACCTTAGGCAGGCTATGCAGGAGCACAGAACTTAATGTTCACAACACCATTGAGGAGTACTGACACACCGTGGTGGCGCACGCCTTTAATCCCAGCAATCGGGAAGCAGAGGCAGGCTGATTTCTGAGTTCGAGGCCAGCCTGGTCTACAAAGTGAGTTCTAAGACAGCCAAGGCTATACAGAGAAACCCTGTCTCAAAAAAAAGGAGTACTGACACATGTGAATTGCATGGGGGATCCATTAAAATCAATTACATAAATAAAAATTGAATTTGCCCATTCCTAAAGCCCTGCTGGTCTGGATTTGGCCTCATTAAGGAGACATCTCACTGGTATTCAGAGCCCTATTATGAGCCAGACCCACTTCTGGATGCTTCCATTTTCACTTAATTTTCAATACCACCATTTAAATTTATGGATGGCACCACCACCAACACCACCCTAGCTTTGAAGGTAAGCAGAAATTCCACAAAGTTTATCCCTAACTCCTTTACTCTAGAGTCCACCAAGAGATAAAAGTTCAGCAGGTCTCCTGGGTTCTCCCATAGCTATGACTGGCTGTAGACAGGTAAGATTCGTGTAAGCTCAGTTCACATGAGCCCAGGCTTGCTGAGCTGATGATTTTAATGTCTGCGTCACACCCAAGGTGTCTCCTAACCTCTCCTTGTCTTCCAGCTCCTCCATTCTTTCCTCCATGCCCAAGATGCTCTGAGCCCCGTTGAGGTGGAATAAAGAAATGTCTTAGGGCCGAACACTCAGCTCTCACTTCTTCTCAGCACCCTGAGCCTTCTGAGTCCCCCGAGTCCCTGTACTCACGTCAGTTAACTCTGCCCCAAACCTGCTTCTGCAGTAGCCACAGTGTGACACACAGGACCATGAGCCTTGGTGCCTCTACCTTTAATTTTTCTAATCACATCACAATATAAATAATAAAATGTCACTTCTTAGATGAAGCAACAGAGGCTCCAGTGGCTAACTTATAAGCACATGGCTGCTACAAAATGCCAATGTGATCATTAAACCATTCTGAAATAATAGTTTAACCTTCAAGATTCAATGGGAACCATGGATATTTATGACGATACTTAGAAATTAAAATAATCCATGAATACAAAAAATATAAGGCTGTGGTTTGGTTTGGTTTGTTTCCAGTAGAGGCCCAATGTTTAAAAGGCAAAGTCTATGCCTTTTCTTTCCTACATCAAAAAACTCATCAACAGGCATTATACCTCCAACCCCAACACCCTCAGTTTGGAGGCCAAGGTATGATGATCTATGTGAGCTTGTGGCAAATCTGGTCTAGACAGCAAGTTTCAGGCTAGTGAAGGCTACATAGCTACACTGTGAAACACTGTCTCAAAACAAGACAAAACAAGACCCCAAACCTGTAAACACAGTGTTTAGTATGTATTAGGTACCCAATAAATTTTGAATTAGATAAAATATTTCAACATGTTTAATAAAAAATCTTCACTGTCTCAATACATTTTTAATTTATTTTTTCACACTCTGTCATTAACCAAACAAAAGATAAATGATAAATTTTGTAATTTATCTGTTGATGCATCTTTCTTGTTAGATTAAAAAACAGATAGTTTTTAGCTTGACATTTAATTGCTACCAAAACTGTGAGAATGGAGGACTTTGAGAGATTTTAGTCTATGACAACTAGAATCTCCCTGTCTATAAGTCATGGAGTTTTGAAAGGCTTCTCTTAGGTGCACTGAAAACATTGCTCTACTACTATTTTGGAAGGCTTGGTCTTTATCACATGTCTCACTGTGTTTAGGCTATGAATAGCATTTGAAAACTTACTCAGTTATAATTATAGATGGTGAACACCTGCTAATGTGCCAGAAAATGAAATCATGCAAAATTAAAAGACAAGTGTGCGATGCCGTCAGATGCCAAGTGATCAGCATAGCAAATGTGCACTTTTTGTAAACTAAGATTCTAATAAAACTACTGAGTATCACACACAGAATTAACAAATTATCCTAGCCACATGGTTAATTGTTTTTTAAAGGATAAATATTTATCAGCTTGTCAGTTTAAACAGTTTTTAAGTGAAAAATACTAAATGAATGAATACTGCTCATTAAGTGAACTCATATTTATTAAATGAATACATATTTAAAGTTGAGTTTGGTACTATAATGTCATAAAATTTACATTATAAACTTTTGTTCCTTAATCCTAAAGAGACTCACTAAGTCACACAGACATACAAAGACCAGAAAGAGGGGATGCTGGCTGGAAACAGGTGGGGATCAGTAGGAATGGGAAGAGGACAAGAGATAGTAATGGGGTGACTATGGTTGAACTATATAGTATGTGCATGTACAAAATGGCATAAACACCATTACTATGCATAATTAATATATGATAATGAAAAAAATAAAATAGGCCAGCTAGAGGTCGCCTTGCACAGGAGCTGACAAACTTGGTCTGATCCCTCGAACCCAGAAGAAGCAATGCACACAACTTGTCCTGTGGCCTTGCATGCAGCATGCCACCTCCTCCAAATAAAGGAATGAACGTGAAATTTTCTTTGGTTTAAATGCCTGTGAAGGGATGTGCTGTCAGTGGTGGAGGACCTGTGGAACATCTTCAAGGTCCTGAGTTAGATTCCAGAAGAAAGGTGGCTAAGAGCTTAAATTTTAATCATTTATAATTCTAGAAAGACCTTCTCTAGCTTAACTTAAAAATGAGGTAAAAGTTCTGGGATTGGAGAGATGAGTTGTTAAGGTTAAGTGCTCTTGAGATGAGCCATGAGCCAACATGATAGCTGGCCACCATCCCTAACGTCACTGCCAAGGGATCTGGCGTCCTCTTCTGGCCTCCCTGGGTACCAGTCACACATGCAGAATACACATGTAGTATACATATATATATGCAAGCAAGACAGTATGCACATAAAATTATTTTAAATCAAAATTCATTTACTTATTAGATTTAATTGTTTTACATTAAGGTAAAATTTAAATAAAATACAAAACTAAAGTATCTAATCTTTCCAAGGTATTTTTATATTTCTTGGTAATCTATCAGATTTTTAAAGTGTATAGTCATGAAAAAAAGTACAATATTGGAGAATGGACAACTTCTTGTGCTGTTAAATTTCATATGATTTTTCCTTTTAATAAACTTGAATTTTTCTCAACATATTTACTTGAAAAGTATAGCACAAAATAAGTGGTACAGATACATTTAACAATAAAATGTTAACTGGAAAAGTCCAATAAATAATACCATAGTCGTTCTACAGAAAACCTCCAAACATTTTTTTTTTTCCGAGACAGGGTTTCTCTGTGTAGCCCTGGCTGTCCTGGAACTCACTCTGTAGACCAGGCTGGCCTCGAACTCATAAATCCGCCTGCCTCTGCCTCCCGAGTGCTGGGATTAAAGGCATGCGCCACCACGCCCGGCTCCTCCAAACATATTTAAGTGAAAAGATATTTTTAAAAACAAGCATGCAAGACAGAACTCTTTCCAAAGCTCTTCTTTCTGTGTATTACCTTTACAGGCAAGTGTATGTTTATCAGCGGTGGCAACCAACAGTAAGAAAGACAAACATGAAATATATATTTATATTTCCAGTCTCCTGCTGCCCTTAGAAATATAATCACCAAATACTAGTCAAATTCCTCCCAGTCTGATGTCTGAGAACCCCATCTATGCTGGAGTATCTGGGGTGCTCAGTGATTTAAGATCACAAAAAGTCTTTCTCATTTCATGTAATAAGAGCTAGAAAGTCTGGGTCAAAATAAATCACACACTGACCTCTATGAAAGACCCACTTACCACAGTGGGGAAAAAGACTAAACCAACCATGCCAAGGCAGATTTAGACTGGTAAAGGCTGCTCGCTGCATGCAGTCTCTCATAGCGCATTCCCTCTTTGATGCTTTTTAAAACCGGTTTCCTTACTCAGCATCTACTCGGACCCTTGGCAGATTCTAAGACCCACCCATGTCTATGGTTTTCCCAATCTATGCTAATTTCTATAACATAAATACTGCCTGTTTCTAAATATGAAAACTTTGTAATTCTATATAACATTAAATAGTAACAATCTATGCAATTAACAATTCTTTATCATATTCAAGATACTACCAGAGAAAAGATTTCAAGAAATCTTTAGTCATGTCAATTATTAATTTATAATCTATTCAAGTAGTAAAAGGATTTTGTAAATTTCTTATGGCTTATCAAAAGGAAAAAAAATGTATGGTAAATAGAGTATGGCACACCTATTTCATAACCTATTTCCTATCTGCACCACAAACCATCTGTACATTACAGTGTATTAGGGCAAGTGTTGGTGACAAGACAAAAATTCTAATTAAGCTAACCTGTCTCAAAGCCTCTTCCATGAGGCCAGGAATAACCTATGACCTTAGACTCAGATTTAACACTCAGCTGTTTAACATCCTATCTTTATACCAAACAGCACATTCCATTTATAAACAAAACAAACACATTACAATAACATTTTGAAACAGTGTTTTTCATGATAGAGGCCATTTGAAGCATTGTAACAGGAACAAAATATATGAAATTCAAGAACTTTTAAAAAAGTGTGCTTCTCACTTCAACTTTTCGAAGGTACACAACAAAGGAAGAACATGGACAGGGTGCACTTATATTTTGTAAAGAGGACATGAGAGTAGATAAATAGATATGGTTCTATAAATAGATATGGTTCATCCTGTAAGCTGGAGAGAAAAAAAAGAAGACTCAGGGCTGAGAGTATATCTTACTGATACAACATGTGCAAGGCCAAGGGTCTATCAACAGAACCAATAGGAGGGAGGGAGAGTAGGAGGGAGGAAAGGAGGGAGGGAGAGAGTTAGATAGTTCCATTGGGTATGGTGGCACACAACTGTCATTCCAGCATTCCAGCAATCAAGAGCATGATCTCCAAGAGTTCAAGGCCACTCTGGATTTCATAGCAAGGCCAAGTTGCTTTTGACTTTTGTTTTAAGTTCTCTATTTAGCCTCAAACCATTGAGGGGAGGGAGGACCAACCGGGTTCCATCAAAGAGAACTCAGAAGCTTGAGAACAAATAGTATTTCCTTCTTAAGGATAGAAAGTAGTTAAGGGGGGAATGAAAGAAAGCAATGACTAGAGAAGCCCGTTGCAGAGCCTTCTGGGGGAAGGGACTTCTCAGTATATATAAAAAGATAATGAAGCTGTGGCTGTAAAAGAGAAAGGCTTCTTGCACACCTAAGAGAGGAGCAAGAATGAAGGCTGTGTATTTGACACACACTAACTTAAACTTCTGGTTCTGAGTACAGGACAGTAAAAAGGTAAGCAAAGCAAAACCGCCACATCTGCCAGATGTGGCAGTGCACACCTTTAATCCCAGCATTCAGGAGGCAGAGGCAGGTAGATCTCTGAGCTTGAGGCCAGCCTAGTTTACTGAGCAAGTTCCAGGACAGCTAGGGCTACACAGAGGAACCTTGTCTCAAAAACAAAACGAAGCAAAACAACTAAACAAACAAAAGACCAAATCTGCTTCTAGAATGTTCCTATTCTGCTATGTTCTTTTAATTTATAGCCCCCATAATAAGTGGATTAAATATACTCTTAATCTAATAAAGTCCAAACTGCAAATAGACCAAATGCTAAATTACCAAATCGTGTCCAAACGCAGCAAGTTAAAGGCACCTCTGACTGCACACAGTAGGCAGCCTCCCGTCTCCTTCCTTTCTCACCAGCATCCATTTGGTTCAGTGACGGGAGGGGTCTACTGGTCCTTAGGGCCGGAATGCTTATTAACCCAGACTAAAGTAAAAATGTCCAACTTCTTTGCCAATGACTGGCTTAGAAAGGAACACGGCCACTCTGATCAACAGAGACTGAGGGAAAGTCTCTGAGGCAGATTCCTAGGAAGGCATGCCTACAGAAAGCAAGCAGGGATGGCAATGTGGCTACACCAACAAATTGTAAACAACTGATTGTAGTGGAACTGTATTTGAGAAATTAGAACAAGTCAAAAACAAAGTGTGTATACAGAACAAGCACATGTGTGCTACATGTTACTCATACTCAGTTGGATGTCAATGAGAGATGCTCCGAGAACCATTAAGTATCCTATGCAACGCTTCAGGTTTCATTGCTTCCTGGGAGAAACACTCACACATTATTAAACGAAATCCCCCCTCATCTAACAAAGTATTTAATTACTTAATCTAAATCTACTACCATTTTCTATGTTCATTACTATCAAGTTTTTGTATTTTTCTCTTTTTATAATCTTTTGATCATATATGCATTTATAATTTACCTTACATTTTTTTTACAGACATCAAGACTACAGCTCAGTAGTGACCCGTACATGGGCCTGAGGTAAATAAAGAGATTTATAAATGGGATTTCTTTTAGATTCAGCAAATATGAGAACGGGGACCTGCTGAGCCGCAGGGGAAACATCTCCCTGCTCCTCCAATTCCAAGGACAGTGCTTGGTACACAGAAATTCTTGAAAATTTGTCAAACAGATTTTAATATGTTATTGCTATGAAATCAACAAATTGAGAATGGGTGATATAAGGCTGTTGTCTACCAATGTGCTGATTTTTATAGGTTTAGCGGTCATCTGGAATCCAGTCCACAGCTCTCCCTTGCTGACCAGTCCCTTCGAGATGACCACAGCAGTTAAAGGCCTGTAGGAGTAGCTTCAAGATCTTACATGTGACTCAGCTGCTGCTTCTGTTCCCAGTGAGTGACAGACAGCACCATGGAGCACTAGCTCCAACTTCTACTCAACCTCCAAGTGAGGTGGATGCCAGTGTGAGCAATGAGGGAAACTGAGGCTAGACTGGGAAGTGGAGGTCAGCAGTGTTAAGGCTGTAGGCTATCATAATGGGGGTTAGACAGCAAAGTAATTCGGTCAGACGAGCAGGGGAGATAAACGGCTCCGCAGCAATAAGGGTGGACAGAAAGGTGACAGCTGGGGTAAGTCTGGAGAAGTGAAGGAGAACCATACAGTGGAAGCAGAGACACAAACCCATCCAGGAGTGACTTCCTTTTGGGTGCCTCAGACACAGCTTAACTTCACTCAACGTGTAGAAAGAAAAACTAATTTTTCTCCTAAATGGACCTACCAGTCATTATTCACTAAGAAATCAAGTCACAAATTCTGATTTTATTTTCATTTCTTCAATTTATTTAAATGCCACATCCCATGGATCCTAACCCCTTGTTACGGCTCGCATCCACAGCCCACGGATCCTAACCCCTTGTTACGGCTCACAACCATTTGCTGTTCTTTCACTACATGGCTGTCCACTATTGTTTCTGCCACAGAATAACCTTGTAACTGATACGACACATCCCCTCCTGACCCTGGATCTTCCAGAATGATCTCTGTAACACTAGCAATCATATTACCCTCTTGTTCAAAGCATCAGTGCCTTTCCATTGTCCTGGGCTAACTCGTACATTCCTTAGCCCTGCCCACAGTCCCTCTGGGAGAACAATACAGTGTCTACCCTTCCAGTGCACCTCTCCTGTGTGCTCAGCATTGCACTCTGCATCGCAGGCATTATTCCTTTTTGTTTTCTCGGCAGCACTGTGAGATAAGATCTACTAGCATCATCTCCATTTTTGCAGATAAGGAAACTGGGTCAAAAAGCAATATGGAACTTATTCATAGTTGTCAGGTCTGCCTGACTCCAGAGCATATGCTCCTAAATTCCACACTCCCCTCAAACTGTGAACTTCAACAATCCTTAATTACTGTCAAGTCTTAGAACTCAGTTACTTGCTCTTGCCTTGAAGCCTTCACACAAACTATTTTCTAGGTCTAGAACTCTTTGACAAATCTCACTGTAAGGATACTTACTCATAAGAAAAGTGTGATGGTATATACCCACAATACTAGCACCTGGCAGGCTAAGGCAGGAGATCCTGTCTCAAAAATAAATGAATGAATGAATGAATGAATGAACATTAAATCTCTCTTTAAAGGTGTTTGCCTCAAGAAACTCTCCCTGTCCTTCTTTACAGCCTGCCTCCCTGTGGCAGAACATCTAAGCATTCCTACTTGCCCCCAGTGCTTGCTATGCTATTCACTGTGTGCGGCATGCATGAACCAATGCTGTGGGGAGAAACTCCATGAAATGGAAATTTCATCTTTGCAAATTAATGTGAGACAGCAAGAAGGCAAACACATTTGTTTATCCATCGGATAGTTATTTACTTAGTAGCTTCCAGCTCTCAGCCAATATTCTCAATACTTGAGGACTTAAGAGCCCTTCGTGGGAAGAGACTTAACCAGCACAGCTTACTGAACAATATAAATCAAGTACCTCTTACAACAATGGCAACAGTAAAGAGTAACAGATGCAGAGCAGAGGGAAAAATGAAGGTCTATAGGAAGCACTCCAATAAAGAACACAGTGTCCTTTGGCAGAGCAAATCCAGCCCGAGATAGACTTTACATAGTCCACTGCACTTGTGAAAGAGGAGAGGGGCACTCACTAGATAGGACTCTGGCACTTTGCATGCCATTTCATCTCACAAAAGCTCTGCGTTCTTATCCTGATCTTATAGACGTGAAAATTGAACACAAGGAAAGCCAAGGAAATTGCCTAAGGTCATTTAGTACATTAATAAGGAAGCACTTGAACCCAGGTCTGACTCTAGTGCATTGACTTACCACTCCCCAGAGCCCGGATACTTTATCTTCAGTATAACTCTTAACAAGTTATATCATTTAGTCTCCCACTCAGAGGCCAAGATGAAGTAGAGTAACGCCAAGGGGAAGGGCAAACCTCCTGAAACACTAGATGAGAAGCCTACAAACCTCCTGGTCACGTACTTACTTACAACCCACAACAATGTTGGATGTGCACAATGATGACTCCACTACTTAAGAAACAATTCCCATAGTAGCTATGCAGAGGTCTAGAGAAATAGTTCCTTATGTCCAAGGGACAGAATGCACATATACTGAAAATTAACTCCTTCCTGTGAAATGAATTATAACTGATTCTAGAGTATTTGTAAAAATATTTGAAGATAATTAAGTTTATGGCTAGGATTGCTCCTTTCTTATTTAAGTCACTACAGAAAACAGTCATAACTTAATACACAGTCACTGAGCATTCTTCATATGTATAAACATTTCTCCTGCTTCTCCAAATTTTAACACACCTTCTAATACAACAGAATAAAGTGACTATAGAAAATTGGCAGGACATTATAGAATTTAAAACTTACCACACTCACAATTTAATAGGTTTGCACATGAAAAGAGGAAAGAAACAATTCAAGGAAAACAGAAAATAACTGAGCAGCCAAGTATTTTCACCAAATGCCTTACCTGGACCCAACTTTTCTTTCTTTTTTTCCCCACAAGCCCCTCCCTGTGACCCTAAGGCAGGGCTTTGCCATGTAGCCATGTATGGACCTAGTACTCATTACTAGCCAGGCTGGTCTCGAACTCCTGGTGCTATTATTCCTCAGCTTCCTGGGAGTATGGAGAGTAAGCTACTGAATGCCCAACTTTGGGTCCAACTTTTCAACTTGGACAAGTGTTACCTTCTTTATGACTTAGGCTGTTTGTTTTTTTTTAATTATTGTTTTCTAGTTGTTTTAGGATGTTTTTAGAAAATGCAAACCTGTCTTTGTTAAAGAGCCAGAAAAAAATTATCCTGCCAGTTACCCTGTACAAATAGGAAATATTTCATGCAATTCCTCATTTTTGAGGCTTTCAGTGTGAAACTTTCCACATAGAACACCATAACAATGTGAAAAGCGCACTAGCTACACTTGGCAACAAACAGAAAAAAAAATACAAAGACTGTTTAATTAACCAGACCTTTCATATATATTATATTCCACAGGCAATGTCATTTCTGCCAAAAACACCATAAAAACAATTCCCGTTCATCTATTTTTGAAAACCGTTTTTAGTTTTAGCCTGTTCCATTTGGGCCCAACATTGAATGTTTTACAGAACCCTCTAATGCCTAGTGATGTCATATTAACAGCTAACCAGTTAGGTACCCCATGGAAGCAAAAGCGACGTAAATAACTGCAAGTCAAATCACATCGTCTAGTTAAGTCAGTCTAAAACTGCTCTTACCTCGACGCTTTTCAGAATGAACCCGCTTCTCTCTCGCACATCTTTAAAGGGACATCTCTTGGAGAGCATAAGCAGATGAGCAAGAAGTTTATTCATCCCATCCAAAGAAACCGCATTCGAAAGCCCGTCTGAAGGTCGAGAAAGTGTCTCTTTCGCTGAACGAAGGTATTCGGTTTTTCTCAAAACGATCTGCCTAATGTTTTCCAGTGCTGTCTCTCTAGTAGTCGAGTCTCTACTGCACAGTCCCTCCCATCTCACTTCATTTTCTCCTTCAGCCATGACAATCGAGAGCTTTTTCTTTTTCAGCGTTTAGTCAGTTAACTTTCAGCATTTCCCCAAAGCGGTCCGTCTTTTTCTTTTCTTTTTTAAAGGAGAAATGCTAAGTCAGAGAAATCTAGCCGTCATGAAAGCAGGCGTCTGGATGGCACTGGGAATCACACGTGCTTCTTAAAGTTGATGCTTTCAAATCGATCCACAAGGTGGATCACCCTCTCCTACACGAAAGGGCAGTCCTCTGACAGAGATTGAAGAGAACAAACTTGGAAAGTTGCAATCTCACAGAGCTGGTTAGCTGGACACGGAGTCCCGGGGAAGTGTTCTCTGTGTCGCAGGGTCAGCGGATATCCTCACGTTGTGGAGCTGTCAAATCCGTGCTTGGTCCCAAAAGTCTGGTAACAGTAGAAGGTTCCCCAGCCATTCGATTTTTTATTTGTCTGTGCAGCGGCTGGTTCTCGAGCGTTCCCACCCCGCCCTCCTCCGACACCAGACTCCGCCCCCCTCGGCTCCTCCTAGCGCCGGGGCAGGGCAGCGGGCGGGTGCTGGCGGGGTAGGCGGTAGACCCTGGCCCTTAGCTGATGGGGCCCCGAGGCTCCGGTGCTCGGGGGAGCAGTGTCCGCCAACCACTGTGTCAGCGGCGACGAAGGGCGGCGTCCCCGACCCTGCCGGTTCCTGTCCCCCGGGGTATGCCGATGCTTCTCTTACTCCTCTGTCCTCGCCCACCTCCGCCAAGCCAGAGGGCAGCCCACAACCCAGCAGTCATCGAGCCCCGGGCTGCGCGGCTGAAGCAAAGGGCCCCAGGCTCAGAGCCCGCCCCTTCGTCCAGCCCCGTCGGTGGGGATCGGCCCAGAGGGCGGGAGCAGGGAGGGGAGACGGGGTCCTCACCCCCAGCCCCTCCCCTGTCCCCGCCCGGGACCGCCAGGAGCCGCCCCTGCCCCATGCCTGCCTCTCCGCCCAGGCACACGCGACCCGCAAAGGCAGCCATTGGAAGCAGCCCCGCCCTCGGGCAGAGTACCTCCGGACCCCGAGTCCAGCGCGCCACTGAGTAAGACTGGATGCTGCGCATGCGCGACGCCGGCCAGGGCGCATGCGCTTTTCGCTGCGCTGTCCGTTCTCGACGTTTGGAGGCACTGGCTTGAAGAAGGGAAAAGAAGAGTAAGGAGTACAGATGCCCGGAGATGTTTATCGCACAAGAAAAACCGAACAAATAAAGGTGCTCTATAGTATTCCTAGTAGAAATGGCATAGAATTGAAGATTAGTCTGAAAAATAATGAGTGACAGCCAAGCCCCAAGATTCAGTAGGCAGGGCTTTGCGTTGGCTTTTGGGAAATGTAGTTGTAATGATACCTACGCGCTCTGTTTGCGACAGAAACTACAACTCCCAGATGCCACCGCGACACTTGTCTTTGCCCGCGAACCAACGGTTCTGGAGGCCGTGGTTAACTGGGAGCGTCCATCTGGAAAGCGTGGTAGGCTTGGTTGTTTAGTGAAAATGTTTTTCCTTGGAAACTTTGGTGCGGACGCCATCTGTGATTGCTTCCTTTCAGTTGTGGCTTGCGGGGAGAGAAATAGTGCAGGTGCCCAACATCTTTTGGTGGGTGACTGAGGCAAGGATTTGGGGATCATTGTTTGGAAGGTCAAGGAGCAGCCTTAAGACAGGCAAACTGGAAAGAAAAGAAGAGAAAAGAAAAGAAACAAAAAACAAAACAAAAACCCGACGCCGCTGCTTCTGCTGTCCTCTTGCAAGTAGGCCAGTGCTGAATACATTAGGAATCCCTACGCGTTGGCATTGCACCTTTGCTCTTACAGAGATCTGTTTTGTGCTGTATTTGCTCAGTCAAATAGCATCCGAAGGGAATCTTTGAAAGCAAGTCTCTTTTGTGTGAGACTGAAAAGAACTCCCAATGTCCTTAGGTTTGGAAGGTTCTGTATGAAAAAAAAACTATAAAAACCTCCCAAATGTGTTATTTTTGAACGATATGGTCATTTCTCTAAAGGTGTTGTGAAGTTTTTATACTTGAGGAAACTCAGGTTTGGAAGGTTTTTAATAGACTGGCAATTGGATTAGATTTTGATCCTTTGTTTTACAGAGTAAACATAGTCATAAAATATTAATCCAGAACTAGAGAGATGGTGCAGTAGTTAAGAATTGTTCTCATACAGTACTTCAGTTCGATTCTCAGCCCCAACTTGACGGCTCACAGCCATTCATAACTTCAGTTATGAAGGATCTGATGACTTCTAACCTCAGTAGACACCAGGCGTAAACCTGGGGCACAGGCATACATGTAAACAATACATTCATAGATAAATCCAAAACCATAAAAATTAATGAGGCTTTAAACATGAGAAAAGTGTAAAAATAACTTTTATTCACTTGTTATAATTGCTGTCTGGAGGCTTACTGCCTCCATCTACTAATCTAGGCCCAATCCTGGAAGCTTCTAGCTTCTGTAGAGGTCTAGAGTGTTTAGCTTTTGAGACTTACTGCTAAATAAGCTCACTCTTTCTAGCTCTTTCTGAATTCTTGCTGTCTGGTTCAGCTCAGCTATTCTGGCTCAAACTCCTGACTGATTCAAACTGGCATCTCTTGCTTCTGACTAAATTGCTCTGCCTGATCTCAAACTAACTCTAGCAATCTGTTCTAATCTTCTGACTCCTTCTCATTCGATGGCTCAGCCTGTCATTACCTGCGTCTAGCTTGTTGTCTCTTCAACCTGTCTGTAAAACTCTCCCAGTAACACTGCTTCCTTCCTCTCTCCCTCTGTCTGCTCCCTTCTCTGTGGCCTCTCTCTCCTCTCTCTCTCTCTCTCTTTTTTTTTTTTTTTTTTTTTTTTGGTTTTTTCGAGACAGGGTTTCTCTGTATAGCCCTGGCTGTCCTGGAACTCACTCTGTAGACCAGGCTGGCCTCGAACTCAGAAATCCACCTGCCTCTGCCTCCCGAGTGCTGGGATTAAAGGCGTGCGCCACCACGCCCGGCTCCTCTCTCTTGAGAGTTGGGCAGATCCTAGTCTATGGAATCTTTTTCTGATTTATCACTTTGTTTCCCTCTCTGTTAGACTTCACTTTCAAAAAACGCTGCTTCCTTCTACAAACTTTGCCTTCATTGTCTGGGATTAAAGGTGTATACTAAGGGTGTGTCTGTGTTCTAACCAGAGTAGCTATGTTGCTGAATTAAAATCCCTCTATAGAAGAGTGGGAAAGATATAAACCTTATCTTATTAGAATACTTATCTGTAAAATACAGTTGTAATACTATTTGATAGTGTTGGCTAGAGGAACATTTAGCCCAGTCTTAGAAAGTCAGGGAAGATGAGCTTGCAGGGTGGAGTTGCCCTTATTCAAAGGCCTCCAATATTGAGAGGATCTTTTAGCCTCAAAGCTGGGGGTGGGGGCATGGGTTAGGGTACAAAGGGCTTTGCTATTGGGAGTGGGTGACACAGACAATGGGCAGGAAGAGTCTGCACTGGGAGGGGGAGTGGTGCAGAGTTTTCTCTGCCGTGTTCTGGGTGGGCTTAGTTCTCCAGAGTATCACAGTTGACCAGCAGCCCTGGTTTTCATTTGGGAATTTGGGGGCATGGGGTGTTTTGTTTTGTTTTGGGTTTTATTGTAGGCTCCTCCAGTTACCTTTCTTCAAGTTAATTTATATACTTTGAATTCTTTGATGCAACAGCAGTTACTACTTGTAGCAGAACTAAAGAGAGGAAGAATTATGGATATCAAGGGCTGTTGTGAGTTCTAAAGGTCATCCAATAGCAATTTAATCATCCAGGCGGGATTAAGGATTCAAGAGGGACACAAGATATGGGCACAGGAGACATGGAAGGACTGGTCCAGAGGAACCTGTGCTACAGAACCACTTGAAAATAAGATTTTGAAATTGTACCAAGTGGTACATATCTGTCATCCTTTAACTGGGGGTCGGGGGAGTGTGAAGGCAGGAGTTTGAAGCCATCTTGGGCAATGTATTGAGACCGTGTTCCACAGTTAACAAGACAGTAAAACAAAGGAAGCATGACTTGCTGTCATGGAGAAGCGTGCATGTTGGTATATGGAATAAGGAAGTAGATTGGCCATATGCCTTGGGATATGGAAGAGAAATGAGGAAGACTTAGCTGTAGAGACAGTTGGAGGTTTCATTGTAATGTTTTTATAACGGGTGTTGGTTTTGCCAAAGGAGGTACATTCCATAATGTTCATTGGATTTGAAGAGGGGAAAACCCTCAGTGTGTCCTAGAAGCAAAATGAAGACTGAGACGAGGAAGGAATGCTTAAATGCTGTTCTAGGTGCAGTGGCATAAGGACTAATGGACCACTGCAGGGACTTTTAATAGAAGTTACAGAAGCCATTGCAAGGACTTGAGCTCCTGTACCTGTCCCACCCACTGTCCACCCAGGTCAGACCCTCTTCTACTCACCCAAATCAAAGTGCTAATGTTCCATGTTTCTAGACTGAAACTAAGTTGTTATCTGACCTGAGAAATGAGGAGAACCAGAGGGAGTGAATTTCCCAAGCTAGCTCCTGGGTGTGATGATCCTGCTCCCTCTGAGGTATTTCCAAACCCTTACAGGAAGGAATCTGCTGTTAACCAGGTACTTTCTTTTGTTCTGTCTCATCTCTGTCCTGACCTCTAGTGGAAGGTAACTTTGAAGAGACCAGTCTGCTCTTGTTCCTGCTGTGTTTTAGCCTCCCTAGCTGTGAAACTGACCTCTGTGCGAGACATGAAATGCTCAGCTTATTTGATGGAATGAAGTGTTGCTTCATTCCAGAGTTGAAAATAAAGATGATTTAAGCTTTTGTAAATTGCAACTTTGTTGTTTGAAAGGTCTCTGGCCATCTTGATAAGATCAGTTTGGGTGAAGAGTGCAAAAAAAAGGTGTTTTGTTTTGTTTTGTTTTGTTTTTTAAATAATCCAAAGGCAATAAGTAGACACAGAATCTCTGTCCTTGTTTTCTTTGTCAAAATGAAGACTGCGTCGTTTTGCCTGACTCTTCTTCCTTTGAAGATCTTAGCTCAGATATTTCTTACTCAGAGAAGTACCCCTAATTAGAGAAACAAATAAATGTGCTCTCATTTCAGCATGTATCTTTACTGGTGTATTACAGATGTAGTTTTCAGTTACAGTTTCCCATAATGTGATCAACACCTGAGCGGAGAAGGCGGCACACCTGAGAGCATCCAGTGCCTGGGTCTGCTTAGTCTGGCAAAAGCTCAGCACATCGCCCAGGGCCCAGTACAGACCACACACATGCTTGGTGTTCAGTGTGTGTGTTATCCCAGCACTCTGGAAACTGGTACAGGAGGGTCAGCGGTTCAAGACCAGCTTGACTTACTGAGCAAGACCTTGTCTGGGAAGTGGATGGGGGCAGGTGGGAGTGGGTGGGTGGAGGAGGTTGGGGGTGGATAGGAGGGTGAATGAGCATGAAAACACTTGTAGTATTTTCTACTCAAAGGTACTGCTTATTGTTGATGAACAAAGCTAGGTGGTTGGTAGATGGAAGAAAGTGATGAAAGCATTTTAGAAAGCTATAATTGTTATGAGATGTTAAGACATCTACAGAGCAAACAGTTCTGTGACTTAGGTGGAACTGTGACTTAGGTAGAACTAACATCATAAAAATACTAAGAACAGGCAAATCCACAGATAATCAACTACATGATCAATTCTTCAGCCATTCTTCTTTTTCCCTTTCCTGACAACCTCTTTCAGATGTGGTTCATGGTAGGCCTGATCCTCCTTGTGTGTGTAGTCCACTTACTGCGTCTTCCTCACATCTATCCTTGTAGACTGTACCGTTGCTCATTAACCACGCTTTGCTGAGCCATGCAGCATTAGAAGAGCTTTTTTAAATACCAGCCAGCCAGTGGCCTGATGCTGCAACCGCAGACCTACTCGATGTTTAAGCTGTGGGAAACGGTTCTTTTGTTTTTCTTCTTAGGGTGATTTTAATTAAATTAAGCTCTAAAATCTTTGGACAGTGCTCTAAAAAAAAAAAAAACAACAAAAAAAAAAAAACCAGTAAAACCTAGCATGAATATTAGTGGTACATCTTACTGTGTGCAGTGTTTCCTTCAGTAGGAACAAAGGCTCCAGGTGATGGCTATTCTTGATTGTCAACTTGACTGCATATGGAATTAACCAAACCCAAGCAACTGGGCACACCTATGAAGAATTTTTAGTTAATTGGATCTTTTGGGGTTGGCAGACACCCTAAATCTCAGCCACACCTTCTCATGACAGCCTATATAAAGGATGGGGAAGAAAGACACTTTTGCCTTCTGAGTGCTTGTCCTCAGCCTTACTGGCATTAGAGCCTGCTTCAGGATTCCAATGATGTATACTGAAAACCACCTGAGATATCCAGCCATGTGGACTGAACAACTATTAGATTCTTGGACTTTCTGCTGAGAGACATCATTTGTTGGACAAGCTGAAACACAGCTTGTAAGCCACTCTCATAAATTATGTGTGTAGCCAGGCGTGTTGGCACACGCCTTTAATCCCAGCACTAGGGAGACAGAGGCAGGCGGATTTCTGAGTTCGAGGCCAACCTGGTCTACAGAGTGAGTTCCAGGACAGCCAAGGCTATACAGAGAAACCCTGTCTCAAAAAAAAAACCAAACAAAAATCATGTGTGTGTGATATACATTCTAGAAGTTCTTACTGAAACGAAGATGCTGAGGCCAAACTTGATAATCAATAATCAATTAACATTCTTTGAAATACCTACCAATTAAATAGCTTATCGGTCTTCCTGCTAGTTATTTTTTTCTTTATGTAGGAAATTTGTACAAGAAACTATCATTTTGTCTCAGAACTTGAAGTCATCAGCAGAGATTAGGTATATTATGTGGTAGGTCACTTAATACTGTCCTGGCCTCCTGAGCTGTCTTTTTTTCAGCTTCCATTCCTGTTTGATGGAAGTGTTTTTTTTTAGACACATTCATATTGTAGGCTAGTTTTTGGTTCTCTGCCTGAGAGAAGATTTTGCATACATACACACATTGGGTTACTATATAGGTACCTCTTGACTGTCAAGTTATTTATGTGCGTTTACTTGAGACAGGGCTTGCACATGGCCTTGTTTGAGATCAGCCAGCCTCATACTCCTAATGCACCATAAAGTCTAGCAGAACAACATACTTTGGGCTTTTAGTAAAGTTTGTGTGTCTGTGTGATGTGTGTTATGTGTCTGGTGTATTTGTGTTTATTTTATATACGTGTGTGTGTGTGTGTGTGTGTGTGCGCGTGTGCGTGTGTGTGTGTGTGTGTTCCATGAGTGTATTTGTGTTTATGTGTATCAGTGTGTTTGTGTGGTGTGTCAGGTGCATGTATTTGTGTTTATTTGGGTGTGTGGGGGTGTGGATGGGTGTGGTCCAGGCCTTGAGCACATGGCCTTGCATACTGCTGGGCTGCTCTAGTCCAGTGCAGGGTTTGTCTTGTTTGTTCTTTTCTTTGGTTCCTAGGGTTGAATCTAGGAGCTCAGCATGCAAGCTGGGCATCCTACTACTGAGGAAGACCACAGCCCTCTGTATTTTTTCATTTTGAGAATGAGTTTACTCTTTCAGGCCATGAGCTTAGCTAGGTGGAGGCTGGCCTGGGCATGTGACAAGGATGTTGTGTGTTGTAATACTGTGGCACCAGCATAGTTTTGTAGCCAACTCCTGTTGCTGCTGTGGTGGGCTGGTGCTATGAATCTCCGCTTGTGCTGCTCTCTCTGTTGCGTCACGAACATCAAGCACACTTGTGGTCCCAGCTCCTTTTGAGGCAGGAGTTGGAGGCCCTGTCTCAACAGTTATTTCTGTCACAAATTATTTGCATATGAGCAGTCAGTCTCTAGTATACCCCATTTCACAGTGAAAGGTTGTTACCTCTTGATATATCATGAGACACAAAGGTAGGAGAAGGAGGGAAAGAATATGTTTACAGTGCATTGCATACATGTATGAAATTGTCCAACATGTAAGAACTGAGCTTGTGTTTGTAGCCTACTTCCCACTGTGTATAATACACACAGCCCACAGTGTTACATGGGAATCCGCCCATTTATGTATGCCATTGAGCTTCTGGCACATAGCTGGGAGTTTTTTTGTTGAGGGAAGACAAAAGTTACATGACATGGGGTTTGGTGTCCCTTAAAATTGTTTAAGAATTAACTGTATAGTGATTTTCCCCACACCCCAGTATGTCAAAAGATAATTTTCAAACAAATTTAGAGAAATTAGCTAGTATTTATTTGTGATTCACGTAGCAGGTGAAATACTGTAAAACTGACTCTGACAGAATTAGATTATCAATAAAGTGTCTTGAGTGGCAGCAAGGAAACAAAAGTAGGCTTGCTTGGCATCACACTACCTCAGAGTTGGCTCAAGGGTGGCCCCAGATAAGACCTCCTTTCCCAGACATACTCTTTGGTGGTAGAAGAGTTCACTCATCTTTAGTTCATAGTTAAGGATAAAGCTGTTGTAAAGGACCAGGTAGAGAAACTTTGTGGACGTGTTTGCAGCTCACGGCTGGTTCACCCAGCAACTCTGTGTTTAATTTTATAACAGAATCAGAGCTGCTGCAAAGGGCTTGTATTTCTATATTCCTGCCCAGAGTTTCAGAGGCTCCACATCCTTGACAGGACAGCCACCTTAAGTCTACCAGTCCTTAACAGCACTGGGGTGTAAGCGCCTCTTTCTACTTGTGTGTCTTCAGCAAGCTGCCTAAAGACCCTTTGCTTGCTTTTTAGCTGGGCTGTGCGTTTCGTTGTTTAGAGTTTTGAGTACTAGGAGCCTGTTGCAAACGTTTTCACTTCGTCTGGCACATCTTTCATGTTCGTAATGCTTTCCTTTGTAAAATTGCTTCAAATTTTAATGAAATCCAGCTTAACTTTTATCTTTCATGCATCGTGTTTTTAGTGTTGCAGATAAAATGTTATTGTCAAAAGTAAACTAGATTTTATGTTATTGTCTACAAGTTTTAGAGGTTAGTGTTTTACATGAAGGTATGGGATCTATCTTGAGCTAACTTTTTCAGAGACTATAAATTTTCCTTGGATATATTAAAGTCTGCTGGATCTGAACTATTATTTAGATCATTAAATAATAAATCTAAAACAAAAAGCAAAGCTAAAACCCAGTTTATCAGCCCCTTGCAGCTGTATTGCCACTCTTTAAAACTGTTCACTGGCAAAGAGGCTTGAGGTCAGTATTGAGTTTATCTGGAACACTGGGGCCAGGACTCAGGGTTCCTGTCATGGCACCCTTCTGTCACCTGTTGCTAACTGGCAGGTGGCTTGTGCCTCCAGCCAGTGTTAGTCGGGCACCTCCTTCAGTGCAGAATGTAACTTTCCAGTCTTCCAGCTCCCTGCTGCTGTGTGCCTGCTCTGTCAGTGGGGGTTTGTAGAAGTCTACCTGTGGCCTCCCCACAATGCCTGTTGTTGTTGTTGTTGTTATTATTATTAGTAGTAGTAGTAGTAACAGTTTTGCCTCAAAATGCTTGCTTGGTTTTTCATCTTCTGATTTACTGAAAACTGTCTTGTTAATGTCAGCTAAATTGTATATTGATGCATGCATGTGTGTTGCAGGGATTATCTAGAGCTAGTCCCTGCGTCAGGCGTCTCACTTGCTCCGTCTCTCAGCCTGCCAGCTCACCAGCCCTGCTAGGCCACAGGCTCCCTCCAGGCCATTTCTCCATCCCTCCCCCCCCCACCCCCCAGTTCCTCTTGCTTTCATGAAATGCCCCAGGCAACACCCCACACACCCCTAGTTAGCTATCTCAACACCTAATTTACCCAGTAGAATCAAGACTCTTAAAGCTTAATTAGTCAATCAGAGTTATGTATCAACAATAACAGAATTTATAAGATGCCAATACAGTAATTTCAGAGCCAAATGATAATGATAAAGCTTTAACCCAATCATTCTCACCTTTTGATAACACCACGTCAGCCTCCATTCTGGTTCTCCCTCTCCTCCTCAGACCTCTCTCTGTCTCCTCAACTCCTCCCTCTGCCTCCCTTCTCCCGTCCAATCACAAGCCTCCCACTGCCCTAATGTTATTGGACAGGGAAAATACTGCAACATCTATGTGTCTGTGTGTATTGTACAGATGAATCATAAAAGAAACTCTTAGAATTTGAGATTTTAGATTTTAGGGTTTTATCAAAGCTTATTTTAATTCCTTAGCAGTATCAATTTTAAGAGTTTCAAAAGGCCCCTTTCAGGGTGCCACCGTGGGCACTGGTCTCCACATTGTCTCTCTTTCCATGTTATTTGCTTCATTGTTAGAGATAAATTAATAACATACATTCACAGCCATACTGTTTTCTTCATTGTTGTTGTTGTTGTCTCTTTGGCATTTCCAAATTCTTCTAGTTTCTTTTGAATGTGTGTCTAAATACCCTGTTTCTGGCATATGTTAATGGATAGAATTTTTGAAAACAGTAATTGTTAAATCTTCACTTTGCCTTTCTGGAAAGGTGTATTTACCAACTATAATATATATAAGCAATTTCTAACAGGTTTTATAAATTTGTCTTACTGCTGGCTTTATTCTTTTATTGTTTTTCTTACATACAAGTGTACCCCTATAATAATATTTATTTTTAGAAATATAACTAATAGCTGGGCATGGTGGCACACGCCTTTAATCCCAGCACTTGAGAGGCAGAGGCAGGTGGATTTCTGAGTTTGAGGTCAGCCTGGTCTACAAAGTGAGTTCCAGGATAGCCAGGGCTACACAGAGAAAACCCTGTCTCAAAAAAATGAAAAGAAAAAGAGATGTAACTAATATACCTATAAAGATGCAGGAAGCAGGAGATGAGGTAAAAACCTGCTAGTTCAATGAGTAATTTTAGTCTTTAACTGTATACAAGCCTGATTTTACACCTAAATTGCTAGCTCTTTAGACATCTCTTTCTATCTGTGTTATAGTACCAAACTAGTCTACCTTTCTCTTGTGCTTTTCCAAACAAACCCAGGAGAGCTCTCTAGCACTCCTTCCTAGAATATTGTTTCACTGCATCCTGGAAGCTGCTTTTCTGTGGTTCCTGAAAGCCTAAAAAGAATCCCCATCTCTTACCCAGAGTTCCTCCCATAAGGCTCTCCCAAGCCAAAAGAGAAAGTTTTCAGAAAATCCTACAGGGCTTACAGGCCTGATAGAGTCCCTGATGTTCTCTCATCAGCCTACTTGGCATGATTGTCAACAGCTTTTACAGACCTTTTTCAAAGCTCGGAAGAATGTCCGAGATGATGCCGGACACCCTGTCCAGACCCCAGCCGAGATAGATGAAGGATTCCCCTTGACCCGCCCTCAATGGGACTATAACATGGCACGAGGTAGGGAACGGCTGTCCAATTACCATTGGGCTCTAGTGGCGGGTCTCAGATGTGCCGCACGAAGGCCCACAAATTTGGCTAAGATAAGAGAGGTTATACAGGGGATGACTGAGCCCCCTCTCAGTTTTTCTAGAAAGACTCATGGAGGCTTACAGAAGGTACACCCCTTTCGACCCTATGTCTGAAGGGCAGTGAGCCTCTGTGATTGTGGCTTTTATTGGGCAGTCATCCCCCGATATCAGAAAGAAATCGCAGCGGATTGAAGGATTACAGAACTATACTATAAGGGATGTGGTTAAAGAGGCTGAGAAAGTGTATCATAAGAGAGAGATAGAGGAGAAACAAGAAAGAGAAAAGAGAGAGAAGAGAGAAGATGAAGACAGGAGAGACAGGAAACAGGAAAGGAATCTGACTGGCCTCAGTAGTAGATAGAGATAAAAGAGGCAGGATTAGGCAGACAGGGGACCTGGGAGACAAGAAACAGCAGGGTCCAAGGAGACCCAGAAGAGATAGACCGTCCCTAGAAAAAGATCAATGTGAACACTGCAAAGACAAAGATCACTGGGCCCACGAGTGCCCCAAGAAGAAGCAGGGGACAAAAGTGCTGTCCTTCAAGAGTGATGAGGAATAGGGGAGATGGGACTCTCCCCCCCTCCCCAAGCCTAGGGTAATGCTAGAAGTGGAAGGGACCCATGTGAGTTTCTTGGTCGACACAGGTGTAGAATACTCAGTGCTCAAATCACCTTTGGGCGAGATAAAAAACAAGAAGACACTAGTGATTGGGGCCACAGGGGAAAATTCGTATCCTTGGACTACCTCCCAGACCGTGGACCTAGGAAAAAGCCAAGTAACTCACTCATTTTTGGTCATTCCAGAGTGTCTCATGCCCTTACTAGGAAGAGACTTATTAACAAAACTAAAGGCTCAAATAACACTTGCCCCCTCTGGTCCAGAATTGTCCTGGGGGACTGAGACACCACAGACCTTAGTGCTGTCTTTACAATTGGGAGAAGAGTATCAGATTTATCAAAATAAGATGAAACCCCCTGAGGGACTACAGGACTGGCTTACTGGATTTCCTCAGGCTTGGGCAGAAACAGGGGGGACTGGGAATGGTGAGACAAGTTCCCCTGGTGGTGATTGAGCTTAAGTCTGGGGCCATCCCTATTGGGGTCCAGCAATACCCCATGAGCAGAGAAGCACGAGAGAGCATACACCCCCATATCACCAGACTGCTCCAGTAGGGGATCCTGGTCCCATGTAAGTCTCCTTGGAATACCCCCCTACTCCCTGTAAAGAAAACGGGGACAAATGACTATAATTGCCCCATACAGGACCTTAGAGAGGTCAATAAAAGAGTTCAAGATATCCACCCCACAGTACCAAATCCCTATAACCCGCTCAGCACGCTGCCACACGAACGAACCTGGTATACAGTCCTAGATCTTAAAGGCACCTTCTTTTGTCTGAGACTACACCCTAACAGCCAGCCCTTGTTTGCCTTTGAATGGCAAGACCCAGAGAACAGAAGAACCGGGCAGCTCACATGGACGAGACTGCCTCAGGGATTCAAAAATTCACCCACCATGTTTGATGAAGCTCTACATCAAAATCTTGCCTCCTTTCAGGCCAACAATCCTCAGGTGACTCTCCTACAGTATGTAGATGATCTTCTATTGGCCGCAGAAACACGCAGAGTGTGAACTTAGGACTCAGAAGATCCTGGTTGAGTTAGGTGAGTTGAGGTACCGGGCTTCGGCTAAAAAGGCACAGTTATGCCGGACTGAGGTGACCTACCTGGGATATACCCTGAAAAATGGACAACGATGGCTCACAGAAGCTAGGAAGCAGACAGTAACACAGATCCTGACCCCAACCACCCCTCGCCAGCTAAGAGAATTCCTGGGGACTGGGGGATTTTGTAGACTCTGGATCCCAGGGTTTGCTACTTTTGCAGCCCCATTATACCCCCTAACAAAAGAAAAAGGAGAGTTCATTTGGAGTAAGGAATATCAGTTGGCCTTTGAGACTCTCAAAAAGGCACTGCTACAGGCCCCTGCCCTAGCACTGTCTGATTTGAGCATACCTTTCACCCTATACATTGATGAGAGAAATGGGGTAGCAGAGGGGTCCTCACCCAGTCCTTAGGACCCTGGAAGTGCCCAGTAGCCTATCTGTCAAAGAAGCTGGACCCTGTGGCTAGCGGATGGCCCTCCTGTCTACAGGCAATAGCAGCCACAGTTGTGCTGGTGAAAGATGCTGATAAACTGACGATGGGCCCTGCACACCCTTGAGAAGCATTATTTGACAGCCACCAGACCGCATTCGTATGACCCACTACCAGAGTTTGTTATTGACTGAGCGGGTGACTTTCGCTTCACCTGCCACTCTTAATCTTGCCACCTTACTACCTGAAGCTAACGAAACCCTCGTACATCAATGCAAGGAAATACTGGCGGAGGAAACTGGGACACGGCCAGACTTAACCTACCGACCATGGCCTGGGGCGGTGGCCTGGTTCACCAATAGAAGCAGCTTCATGGTAGAGGGTAAGCGCAGAGCCAGGGCAGCGGTAGTGGACGGGAAGTCCATTGTATGGGCCAGCAGCCTGCCTGAAGGAACATCAGCCCAAAGAGCAGAACTTATTGCCCTAACTCAAGCTTTAAGGCTAACAGAGGGAAAGGTTATCAACATTTATACTGAAAGCCGATATGCTTTTGCTACGGCTCATGTTCATGGGCGATCTACAGACAGCGTAGGCTATTGACCTCCACTGGAAAAGACATCAAAATAAAGAAGAGATTCTTAGCTTGTTAGAAGCTGTCCACTTGCCCCACAAGGAAGAGATCATTCATTGCCCAGGATTTCAAAAGGGGACTGGACCAATAGAAAAAGGAAATCAGATGGCTGACCAGGTGGTTAAAGATGCAGCACAGGGGCCAATGACTTTGGTAGTTAAAACCACACCCCAGTTGGTTGAGAAGATCTCAGAGAAAAGGATCCTCACAAAAGAAGAGGGGCTAGAATATTTGACTAATATACACTGCCTCACTCACCTGGGACCCAAAAAGATGACAGAATTAGTCAATAGATCCCCTTACCATATCCCTAGACTTGTTGTTGTTGTTGTTGTTGTTGTTGTTGTTGTTTGAGACTGTGTCTCAGCTCTTACAAGCTAAATTGTGTGTGAGTTTGTTTATTTGTTCATTTTAGAGCTGGTCTCTGGAGTTATATCTCATGCTAGCCTGGAACTTATCTATGTAGTAATGCTGGTCTCAAACCTTTGATTCTCCATCTTCAGTCTCTCTAGCACTGAGGTACTGATGTGTGTCACCACACCTAGCTCTTGGGGTCTTTTCTACTAGGCTTTTTTATTTTGGCTGCTAGGTATTCATCAGCAGGCCCTCAGCACCTCAGTATTTGGCCTGGTCAGCTAAATAAAGTAGGTGTATTGGAAAGTAATGCAGAACTGGAATAATGTTTTTGTAAACACACTTGGGAGGCAGAGGCAGGCAGATTTCTGAGTTCGAGTCCAGCCTGGTCTACAGAGTGAGTTCCAGGACAGCCAGGGCTTTACAGAGAAACCCTGTCTCAAAAAACCAAAAAGAAAAAAAAGAAAAAAAAAGGAAAATGTATCTTGATGAAGTTAAGCTTCCATCTCAGCTAAACAAGAAAATCAGGTTTTGTTCTCACCCCTGTTCGAGGCAACAACATATTCTACTGCTCATACTAAGACTTTAACAGTTGTGTCAACACGTCTGCTTGAAAAGAAGTGCAGGCTTAATGCTAACTCTACAGATCTTTCTGTCAGGATCTCTCTCCATCAGCAGATGACTTCAGCCCTCTAGAACACTTGCTTACCTCAGATAGATGAGTCAAATGCTGGGGTAGTTAAAGCTTTGAGGGCTTGCTGTAAGAACTGGAAGAAGAGTCTTGGAACTCTCAGTACCAAGGGGAATAATATTCTGATAAGCCAGCTGCTATTTAGATACCACTGTCTAGCTACAATCTTTTCATTGGGAGTGAGGTGGACAACTCCCATTTACCTTGTATTATTGTGACCTCAAGGATGCCTGTTTCAAGCACTCTGCCACTGAGCTATCTCCCCAGCTGTTTAATTGACTTTTTGTAGGATTATCTTGCTATAACTCAATGCCTTTTAATCCATTCCAATTTAGTGAGCTTTTCATTATGACCCAGTCCTCAAGGCATACAGATTAATGAAGATTGGTGAATGGGCTTCCTCTGCATCCCCACACACTCTCCCCCTTTCTCCTTGTTCATTCTGTTCTTGGCGGGGTCTTATATAACTCAGGATAGCTTTGAAGTAGCCAAGAACAATGACCTTGAGCTCTGATGCTCCCTCCTCCTACCTTGAGAGCACTGGGATTACAGGCATGTGCTCACAAGGCCAGTGTTCTAGAAAGAGAGAGCAGTATTAGGGGGTGGGGGTGGGGGACATGAAGGAACCAGTGGTCACTGAGGGCCTTTGTGGCTCTGAAAAGCCACTTTGTCTTTGTTCTGAAGCACTGGGGAGTCACTACAGTTTTCAACTTTGAAACAATATTCCTGGGTTTTAATCTTATTGTACTCCAGAGGTACAATAAGGATTCTAAAAGAGGATTAGCAGGAGAATCCTTCCAGAGGCCACAGCTGATACAGGTCTAGGATAGTATAGCTTGCCTGTGATGGAGGATAAGTGGTTTGAGAAATGTGGTAAGTGTTGAAATCCTTAGAGTCTATGCGGGTTGAAGAGTAGGGTATTGATGCTGGTCAGCAAAGTTAATATAGGAAGGGAAGGGGACAGAGCTAGAGACTTCCTTCACTCAGAGATTGGCAGCACTGGCTTGAGTTCAATTCCCAGCACCCACATGGCAGCTCACAACTTCTCCTAAGTAGTGATTGGTAATGTTCAGAGTTAAGAGAGAAGAAATGACTTAGCTAAGATTAGATAGCACTTAACTATCAGAAACAGGAAGAAATCCTGATCAGAAGATTTGAACTAGAGCCTTTCCCATTCATTATATTCCTTAACAAAACTGCAGATTCAGCCCTACTCAGACCCATAGAGATGCCTACAAAAAGAATTGGTATTTAACTAAATCCCACAATAGCAGTAACACAAGCAAGCACCTGCTTGCTGCATGAGAGCCATGTAAAATTGGATGGGCTAGCTGGGCAGTGGTGGCGCATGCCTGTAATCCTAGCACTTGGGAGGCAGAGGCAGGCGGATTTCTGAGTTGGAGGACAGCCTGGTCTACAAAGTGAGTTCCAGGACAGCCAGGGCTATACAGAGAAACCCTGTCTCAAAAAACAAAACAAACAAAAAAAAACCACCAAAAAACCCCCAAACAAACAAACAAAAAAATTGGGTGGGCTGCATGTGTACTTATAACTAAGTGTTGTGTGGTCAGAGATAGGAGGGTGACTCAGGCTTACTGCTGTTAGACTAGACCCAGATTCCATGAGAGTCCCTGTCTCAACAGAATAGGATGGAATGATAGAGGAACACCTGACATCTTTCTCAGGCCTTCACATATGTGCACCTGCATATACACACACACAGCTGCATATACTAGATACATATACCACACCACAAACATACACATGACTATCTATAATGGTAAGTGATGCTTTAATCAAAAAGGATGTATATTAGGTATGTGTTCACATCCACCCCCAATAAAGAAATTCAAACAAGCTTTAGAAAAAGAGAAAGCTGTGCATGCTTCTGGGATCTAAAGAACCTTTTCTTCATTACCCGCTGATTGACGGGAAAGTCACCAAAGAAAAATGCTTTTAAAGAACTGTTGGTGGCAGTTACCTTTAGAAATGAGAAGGCTGGGGGTGTAGTTCATAATCAGTCCAGAAATACCTTCTAATTTGTGCCTTTTGTGTGAGATTTTTATTACTATAGATATTTTCTTTTTTAACAATTTGAAGGAGTTTCTTTTACTATTATTATGGACCATTTTTAACACATTAACCATTTTATTAGTTCTTTGAGAATTTCATGCAATGTATTTTGATCGTATCCCTCCGATCCTCCCAGGTCTACTCTCACCTCTATCTATCCCACACCACCCACAACCCCCAACTTTTGTTTTTTTGTTTGTTTGTTTGTTTGTTTCCCCCTTAATAATCTATCAACTACACTTGGCTCCTATACTCCTGGGTGTGGGACCATCCACTGGAGTGCAGCTGATATACTGGAAGCCACACCTTTACAGAAAACTGCTCCCCCAGCAACACAAGCCAGCACCTGCCCATAGCTGTTCACTTAAGGGTGAGGGCTCATCAACCCTTCCTCACTCCATGCTGACATGTCTGGCTTGTTCTTTGCACGTCTTATGCAGGCTGCTGTGGGTTCATGAGTACCTGGCCTGTAGACAATCACTCTGCTGCCCTTTCTGCACTGGTTCCTGAGCCTCAGGGCAGGGCTGTGATACAGATGTCGCTTTAAAGAGGTATTGTACAGGCAGCCACCCATTCTCTGCACTTGTCAGCTGCTTGCTTAGCCATCATCCACTGCACAAGGAAACTTCCCCATCGGGTGGGTCTGTCAGCTGCACTAGCCTAGAGGAAGACTGAGAAGACAGTTTGCTACGGTGTTCCTCTAGATTCACTTCTAGGTCCTCTGAGCCCCCCAGCCAGCACCAAACACTCAGGCCCTCTGGTGGAGCGGACCTTAAATCCAAACATTCTTAAAGGAATGGGCAACTAGAGCAATGACAAGAACTTGGATTGTTTTGGGGATCTCTGGGACCCCTCTGACCAACAGTGTGTGGGGAGGTACCCCACCTCTGGCACTGTGCTTTTTATTTACCAACCTATGGCTTCTGGGATGACATAAGCCCATGTGGGAGGACTCAACAGACTATTTTATATGAGTCTCCTCTCCCTCCCCCTCTCCTTCTCCCTCCCTCTCTCCCTCCCCCTC
>LR749773.1:810535-863507 GCA_902729485.2 Mus minutoides
CCCCTTCTCTGATTATGAGCATTTAAAGGTTACTTTTAATTTAGTATTATATTGTAAGGAAAGATTTTATCCTTGACCACGTGACCAACTTACGCAAGATGGGTGCCCCTGAATCTGGCTTGGCAGAATATCTCTTTGACAAGCACACCTTGGGACACGGTGATGAGAGCTAAGCTGACTTCCCCAAAGCCACGTGACTTTACTGGTCACTGAGGCAGTACATGCATGTCAGGCTGCCTTTATCTTTTCTATAAGTTGCACCAAAACATCTGCTTAAGTTCTTTAATTTGTACCATTTCTTCAAATAAAGAATTTTTGTACCAAAAAAAAAGGAAAGATTTTATCCTAACAGTTACTCAGTAGGTGGGCATTGACATTGAAAGTGGTCGCTGGAGCTGGGAAGATGAGTGAGCACTTTAGAGCACTGGCTATTTCACAGAGGACCTAGGCTTGACTCCCAGCACTACACAGTGGCTCAACCATAGGCAGCTCTAGTTGCAAGAGACCTATGTCCTTTTCTGGCCACATAGGCATGAGGTACTTATGGGATGTGTGTAGGCAAAACCCCATGCACATAAAATAAAGATAATAAGACTCACTTTAAAAACAATAGAAGTTCCTCAGCTCCACATGGAAACAGTGTTGTAACATGACTGAAAGAGCGGTGGTGTACGGACGGAGGGAGGGAGGGATACAAGTCAGCTCAAATTATAGGAACTGCTGTACATGGGATGGTGTGAAAGGCCTGAGGGCCTCTGTGCCCTGCAAGCAGGGATGAGCCTGGCTGTTTGTATACCTGCTCCATCTGAAAAGACTCAGACTCCAGACTCCCTGTGCAGTCAGTTTTCAGCTGCTGCTTATTGCCATTGACAGACTTAGTGGGGACTGTTTGGGTCCTGTGCTTGCGGTACAGTGGAATTTGTGGCTTTATACAGTTTCCATACACATGTGGAATATATGTAATTTATTCAGTGTTTTTGCACTCCTTGGGAAAATTGGCAAATCTGTTTGAACCAGGACTGCACTTCAAAAAAAAAATTGTGGTATCATTGAGAAGAGAATAACTTTTTGTTTTTTGAGAGCCAGGATACTCTGAATACAATGGGACTATTAACTTAGTGGCCATGAGTTCAGGGAGGAGTACAGTTTATCATATCAGAACTGTAAATCTTGGTCCTTGGCAAGCACAAAGCTTACTCTTCATCCTGGTGTGCCTGGACCATCACCAGGACCTGTGCAGTGTGCAGGACTTTGCAGTCAAGTCCCAAAGAGTGTAAGCATGCTGTGGACTCATGGGTCCCGGTAGAGCCATTCATTCTTGCTCTGGTTTTGTTCTTGGTTGTTTGTTGTTTTTAATAAGTAGATGGAACTTTTTGTACTTAGAGGGCTTATGAGAATAGCTAATGTGGGGCTGGAATGGTGGCTCAACAGCCAAGAGCACTTGATGCTCTTCCAAGGATCTGGGTCCCATTCACAGCACCCAGGTGCTTATAGCCTCTGTTATCTCCTATAGGCCCAGCTCCAGAGGGCTCAACCCTTCTTCTGGCCCCTTGAACACCTGTGCGTTAGCTCACACACACACACACACACACACACACACACACACACACACATTCCTTTTTAAAAATGGCTAAATGTGATGAGAAAGAAAAGAATTTTTGTACTTTCTAATAGTCTGTTTTTCCACTTTTAAAAACAAATCAAAAATGAGAGCCCCAAAACATGGCCCACACTTGAGAAGAAATGATTCTGGGCATTCAGACTTATATTCAGGCTGATGTTTCAGTGTTTGGGCAGTTTTAAAGTGTCTAAAGTGGAGAGACAGTTTCTAATTGGCTCAGATTAAAGGCAGATCACTTTAGAAACCGTCTGTGCTTGGGTCTTCCAGTTAACTTTTGCCACAAACTCAATACCTTCTTTGGAGGAGAAGAGAAACTAGAGATTAAAGAAGGACCTTCTACATGATAAGGATGTATCATACTGAGAACTGAGCTGCACCCTCACACTCTGGGAGCATTTAAAATTAAATTTCTGCCTGAAAGGTTTTTAAATTTATTTTGTGGTTCTGTTTTTGGCTTTGCTGACAGTATTAACTCAGATTGCAAGCTTTGTTAGAGTATTAACTCTTTCCTTTTTAATCTCTATATGTGTGCATGTGTATGTGCATGTCTGTGTATGTGGGTTTTTGTTTTTTATGGGTGAGGGGAACACATGCCACAACTGGTTTGTGTCAGCTTGGCTATCAGGCCTTGCCTTTTACCTTGAGACAGCATTTCTCTGAGGGCTCCAAACACCAGACTAGCTGGTCTCTGCCTCCTGTCCCACTGTGGGAGTGCTGGCATCACAGACACGAAGCACTCTGCTTTATGTGGGTTCTGCTAGTCAATCTTCTGTTCTCATGCTTGCCTATGAAGCAATCTAACCATTGACCCACCTCTCCAGCCCCAAATGTATCAATTTTTATACAAAAATCTCTTTGTGATATAGTGACTAGATAGAAATTTTCAAGCTTCTTTTGTATTATTTTCTTTTGTTTTGAAAAAATGTTTAAAATATATAGTATTATTATGTTGTGGGAAATATTTAAAAAGATGAACAGGCTTGTGCCTCTGCCCTGACGGCCTGGCCGGCCAAGTGCTGATGGACAATGGCTGACCTTTTTTTATCTCATGGAGACTCTCTGGCCTGGAGCTCCCGAAACATCTCCACCCAGCTCGCTAGGTTCCCACTGATGGGTCACTACCACGCCAGCCTTGTGCTTCAAATCCCCTTGTGGTGCACATCTGGCAAACCCACTCTTTGTTGCTGTACCTTTCTCTCTTGAACCCAGACAAGCCACCATGTGAAGGAAAGTGCTACACAAACTTAATTGAGAAACAATGGTAACTCAATCTCTGGGCCCAACAACTAAAATCTAATCTTGTAAGCCTTATTAAAATCCGATTCCTCCTGTGGTGAATCCTTGCAGAACTGCCATGATACCGGGAAACTCTAGCAGCTACATCCTATACTTAATGCTGTCTCTGTTCCAAAAGGGCCTAACTCTCTCCTGCTTCCTCTCTTCCTCCATCCAACCCAGAACTCCCGCCTACTTGCCCAGTGATTGGCTCCTTTATTCATTAAGGGATTGGTTCACAAGAAGCCACCTGAGCATGTGACTCATTACTCATTCCTAGCCTCTCCCAGGACAGCAAGCAGCACAGAGCCATCCACATTATTATGTATGTGTATGATGGGGGTTGCTTATGCCACAGCATGAATGTGGAGCTAGAAGGTAGCTTTGTGACGTCGGCTCTCCACCCACCTTATGTGGGTTCTATGGAGTAAACCCCATTCCTTTGGCAGGAGCTTCTACTCACTGAGCCATCCCACCTACCCACTGTCAATTTCTGACTGATAGGTTTAGTTTTCATTTATTCTTTGTTGCATCTTTCATCTGTATGTTCTTCCAGCTTTTATATGCTTGGGATATTCAGTTCTTGGGGTACACAAAAGAATAGTACATTATAATAGAACAGAGGCTTAAGTTTGACCATCAGATAATTGCTTAGACCCTTACCATCCATTTCAGAAACTGTTCATACTCATGACAGACACCTAATAAACCTCAGGTCTGGTTAGGCATTTCTTTGTTGATTCCTCTTTGATGATCTTCAACTTAAATTTCCATAATATTTAATTGAGGAGTTAATTAAAACTATGTTTCTATTTCTATAGACCTAGGTTAGGCCTTTCAAATGCTTATTTACTTTAAGCCTTCTTTGAATCATCTAAACAGCCAACATAGATTGCTAAACACAATCACTTTGGGGTATTGTGATGGTTTGTATATGCTTGGCCCAGGGAGTGGCACTGTTAGGAGGTGTGGCCTTGTTGGGTTAGGTGTGTCACTGTAGGCATGGGCAATGAGACCCTCATCCTAGCTGCTTGGAAGACAGTCTTTCTACTAGCCTTCAGATGAAGATGTAGAACTCTCAGCTCCTCTTGCACCATACCTGCCTGGACACTGCCATGTTCCCACCTTGATGATAATAGATTGAACCTATAAGCCAGCCTCAATTTAATGTTTTCCTTATAAGAGTTGCCTTGGTCATGGTGTCTGTTCATAGCAGTAAACCCCTAACTAAGACAGGGGAGAAAAGTTTTTATCATATGTGTATAAGTATTTTGCTGGCATGCATATCAGTGTGCCATGTATGTGTATCTGCTACTCTTGGGGGTGAGAAGAGGATGTCAATCCTCAAGAACTAGAGTTATGGATGGTTATCAGCCATGTTAGATGGGTGCTGGGACTGAACCTGGATCCTCTACAAGTGCAGCAAGCACTCTTAACCACTGAGCCATCTGTCTTTTCTCACATGTAGGCTGCCTGCGTTGCCATCTAGTAGCTAAATGACCTTGGGCAAGTTACATCTCAGTTGCTGTATGCTTGTTAGAAATGAGTACAGGTCACAGAGAAAGAGACCACCATTCCAGCTGAGGTGTCTGGATCAGGCAAACTTGACTTCTGATCAAGAGGATGGTATGTTCCAGAAGAGCCAACACATGCCAAGGCAGGAAATGCATTTGGCTTTTAGTCTAAGGGTGGTAGCTGAGCTTTTCCCATTGGCTGAGACCTGAGATCACGTTCTTTTTTTTTTTTTTTTTTTTTTTTTTAAAGATTTATTTATTTACTTATTTATTATATGTGTGACACTGTAGCTGTCTTCAGACACTCCAGAAGAGGACATCAAATTTTTGTTATGGATGGTTGTGAGCCACCAATTGGTTGCTGGGATTTGAACTCAGGACCATTGGAAGAGCAGTCAGTGCTCTTAACCGCTGAGCCATCTTACCAGCCCCTGACATCACGTTCTTAGTCTACTAGCTAGTCCAAAAAGACTGGTGTGAGTAAATGAAGGATGGTTCCAGGCCATCAGATTCCTAGAATGGAGCAGTAGGGGCCAAGGATGAAACATCTGTACAAAGTCTTACAAGGTGGGGGACATAAAGATTCATTCATTCATTCATTCATTCACTTTGGTTTTTCAGTTCAGTGTTTTCCTGTGTGTAGCCCTGGCTGTCCTGAAACTCATTCTATAGATCAGGCTAGTCTTAAACTCAGACATCCTCCTGCCTCTGCCTCTCCAGTTCTGGGAATAAAGGTCCACCACCACCTTGGAGATAAGGATTTTAGTTCTTTGTCTTTTTGTTTTTCTGTCTTTAGAGACAGGGTTTCTCTGTTTAGTCCAGGCTGTCCTGAACTCGCTCTAGAGCAACAGGCTGGCCTCGAACTCAGAAATCCGCCTGCCTCTGCCTCAAGAGTGCTGGGATTAAAGGCTTGCACCACCACGCCCTGCAGTTTTTCTGTCTTAAATGCAAGTTTTATTCTATTTAATGGAAAGACTCATATTTGATATTTCTTTTTTTAGCTTACTAATTTTTTTGATGTTCTTTGACATTTCTTTTGGAAAAACTGAAAGTAGACATCTCTCACTCCTTTCTGGGCCACCATTGTGCTTTGTTCTTTGGGTTGGACTGTGTATGCCTCATACAAATGCACCAGTAAGCTGTTGCCTTTTGTGTCAGGCTTGTTTCACTTAACACAGTATCCCCGGGCCATTAATATAGCACACATCAGAATCTGATGCCTTTGAGATTTTTAGGTTGGTGCTATCTGTTGTCTTTTCTTTGTTTTAGACAGTGTATTCCTTTGTTGCCCAGGCTACATCACACTCATACTCTTCGTGCTTTGGCCTAGACAAGTGTTAGGGTGAGAAGTATACTTGGGTCCTCTTGAGGGGCTGCTCTCAGTTCTTCTGGATGCATGTCTGGATGCATAATTGTCCTTTATGACACTGACAGTTACCACTCACCTCCTTCCTTTTAAAAGCTGAATGAAGCCGGGCGTGGTGGCTCATGCCTTTAATCCCAGCACTCGAGAGGCAGAGGCAGGCAGATTTCTGAGTTCGAGGCCAGCCTGGTCTACAAAGTGAGTTCCAGGACAGCCAGGGCTACACAGAGAAACCCTGTCTCGAAAAACAAAACAAATAAAAGCTGAATGATTGCCACCCAGATGCCCATGAGTTTGGGAGCCCCCAGCCCCAGCTCCATTGAGGGCCTGTGGACCCCCAACACTTTGTTCCCAATTTCTCTGTGCGGCTCTCCAGCAGCAACCGGGGTCCCAGAAGCCAGCTTCGGCCTTCTCTTACCTCTCATCCTGCACTTCCACTCTGGGAGTGGTGTCTCTCTGCTTCCTTGAAGCCCAACACCTGCCTACGGGTCAGAGTCAGCTCCGTGGGAAGCACAGCCAAACTCCCCGCAGAGGCAGGCGGAACAGGACAGCTTTTCTCTAGTCTCACTGGACATGACTTCCACCTTCTCAGAGGTTCCTGTGTTTGAATCCTGGTCACTCACCAGCAATTCAAGAATGCTCTGGAACTTTTAGGAGGTAATCACTGGGAGCAGGCTTTGAGGGTAGCGCCTAGCCACACTTCCTGTTCTACTTCCTGTATGCAGATGAAATGTTATCTCTTTGCTTCCTAACTGCTGGGTGGGCCTCATGCTCCAGCTGCCTTGCCTCTTGGGCTCTGTCCTCTGGAATGGTAAACAGAAACAAAGCCTTTATTCTAGAAGTATCTTTCTAGCAGCATATTCTAACCCAGTAACAGAAAAGTCTCCGGTCAAACTTACCTTTCTTCTTTGATAATTTTAGAAATCAATCTTTGTCATTTGTGGGGTCTGCCACCTATCTGCAGTGGCTGGTTAATTTATGGTCAGTGATTTCTTTTTTGTGAGTGGGTCTTGCTCAGAGCACCAGGTCATGAATTTAGGAGCCTCCCTCCTTGGCCTCCGGAGAGCAGGGATTACAGGTATGATCACAGTGTATCTTGGAATTTCCATTTCATATGTCTTCATTTTTGCATTACAGCCAGGTCTTGCACATCCCTAACAGGTACTCCACCAGTGAGCCTTATTGTAGCAGTTCTTGGTTTTCAATTAACTTCATAGAACTGAGGAATTCTTTGAAGCTCATGTTTAAATCATTTTCTTCTGGGAATGTTGCTCAATGGTGGAGTGCTTCCTACCATGTGAAAGCCCTTGCTTTGATATCACACACAAAAGACTCTTCTGCAAAAGTGATTTATGTTCATTCCTGGTAGGTCTCTGCAATACCCCATTAAAACAAACTTTTAGATGGAGACTTTGGGGGGCTGGGGGGGGCTGGGCACAAATTCAGACTTGAAGTTCACATGAGCAAGGGCTGTGAGGGGAAGTTCTCAGGACAGGTCTATATTGGGGATTGGTTCCAATGCTTTGAAATAACCTGGCCCCCAAATTGGGAATCTGCATATCCAAATGCTGAAGGTCCTTGTCTCCAATTGGTTTTTGATCCATCAATAAAGATACCAGCGGCCAATAGCTGGGCAAAGGGAGATGGGGCAAGACCCATAGATTTGCATGGGCTAGGGTGAGAGGTGGGGGAGGGAGGAGGAGGAAGACTTGGGGGAGAAGGATGGGACATAAGAGCTGCAGAAGAGAAAGCCAACCAGCCATGAAAGGATTCGGGAAAGTGGCCAATTCGGGGATTAGGGTAACAGGGGAAAGTTTAGGAGTCTCAGGACTGCAGGGGGCATTTGCTATCAGGGAAGGGTTAGAAGTGCCCAGCCTTTGAGCTAGTCACACATGTCAAAAATTAAATGGTGTGAGTGTGTACTGTGCCTGTGTGTATGTTCTAAACTGTTTATTGATGACTGTTCATCTTGGAAAATGGATGGATAATGCACCATGCCAACTTCTCAGGGTGGACCCGAGATTAAATACCTTTTGCTGGGAGGTATAATGTCTGGAAAGGGAAGCTTATTGGCTAAACCCTCAGGGCCTCTAGGTACTCCATTCGCAATGGAGAACTCGGTTCTGTGCCAACATGACCACAGATCAAGCTTCCTTATGTGGGGAGTGTGACATGTGTTCCAGGCCTGAAATCTGGCAGGGAGTGGTGAGTTGCCTAAATCTCAGGTATATGCCCACCAGGTCTCTGGGTCTCAGACCCACTCTACCTTAGCAAGCTTCCTGTCATGGTTTTACCATCCCACAGAGAAGCAATATTCAAAAGCAGTGACAGCTGGGACATTTCTCAAATAAATCCCAAATAGGGCTATGGAAAAAGAGAATCACACCTAAACACACCATGACAGTTACTGCAAAACTGCAATAGTCCCCAGAGAGACAGCCAGCCAGCCATGCTGGGAAGGAGGAAGATAGAGAGAGCATCATAGTGTTCCCAACCCAGAACTAGACAGCAACATTATCTTTTCTTCTTAAAACCTCTCCAGATTTAAATTATTTTCCATTTGTTTTGTAAGATCAAACCAGAAATACCCCTATTTCAAACACGGGCTGTTTGCTCATCCCAAGAACCACGAGAGACCTGTCTTGATGCAAACTGCAAGAAGAATTTTAATCGGAGCTCCGGGACGACCCCGTATCCCACGCAGGGGACAGGGGGGTCGACAATAAGGCTTGAAAATTAGGAGCTTTTATAGCAATGGAGTAGGGGGGTTGGGAAATTGGCGCGGTTTCACATGATTGGCTAGTTTAAACATCAGCAAGATACCCAGGTAGCTAACTCTAAGAGACAAGGGAAGGGGGAGGTAATCTACCTAACAGTTAAGTCATGTGCTACCTTAGGCAACCTCCTGGGGCATTGAGACATTCCACAGAGGTCGCTGTGACAGACAGATGTTATGATGCAGAAATTAATAAAATTTTCCCTAATGCTAACTAATCTGGACTTTAAGATATAGACTTTATGCCGGGCAGTGGTGGCACACGCCTTTAACCCCAGCACTTGGGAGGCAGAGGCAGGTGGATTTCTGAGTTCAAGGCCAGCCTGGTCTACAAAGTGAGTTCCAGGATATCCAGGGCTATACAGAAAAACCCTGTCTCAGGAAAAAAAAAAAAAAAAAAAAGATGCAGACTTTATGAAGGAGGAGGTAGATGCAACAGGGAATGGCGAGGAGGCATGGTGTCTGGGCTTGGAGTGACGGAAGCCAGCTCCGTCACGGAGGTGCAGTGCTCAGAGTAGTCTTGGGACCAGCCACCACAGAAGGGAAGGAAGGAAGGAAGGAAGGAAGGAAGGAAGGAAGGAAGGTAGGTAGGTAAATTTCAGAGTCAAGTGAAGTGTCAGAAAAGATTTCACAGGTCCCGCGGGGTCTGGAGCTGAGGCTATCCTTCAGGTACTCGCACTCTGTTGGAGCAAGAGGGGCCTGATGCAGAGTCCCCAGAGCAGACAAGGCAACAATGGAAACAAAGGCCAGAAATGTCAAGTTGTTTAAGTGAAAAATGTATCAGTCCATTTATGTAAAGTTTAAAATCCATGAACACCAATACAGTAAAAGTGAGTGCCAGTGTACTACAGTGTTCTTTTAGCTTTATGTATTGTATAAAATTTTACTTTTATGTGTCTGTCCTTGCCTGTGTGTATGTCTGTACACCATGTTTGTACCTGGTATCCTCAGAGGCCAGAAGACAGAGTCAGAGCCCTGGAGCTGTGGTTACAGTTCCCTGTCATGTGGATTCCAGGACCTGAACCCACGTCTCTAGAAAGGCAACCAATGCCCTTACTGCTGAGCCGTCTCTATAGCCCCAGAAGCACAAGTGTGTCTTACAAAATCAAACTCTAAGATACTGAGAAGAAATCTGTTGATTACTCTTTTGTTTTCTTTTTGTGGTAGGGTCTTGATGCATAGCCCGCACTGATTTAAAAGTCACGATGCTATTACAGAAGATCTAAGTTTGGTTCCTAGCACCCACATCAGGCCGCACACAGCCATCTGGATATCTATCTCTACAGGTGCCATGCCTCCTTCTGGTCTCTGAAGGCACCCACAGGCACCCACAGATACACATACATACATACATACATACATACATACATATAAATAAATAAATAAAAATAAATTTTTAAAAACATTTTTGACTCTTTTTTTTTTTCTTTCTTTTTTTTTGAGACCGGGTTTCTCTGTGTAGCCCTGGCTGTCCTGGAACTCACTTTGTAGACCAGGCTGGCCTCGAACTCAGAAATCCGCCTGCCTCTGCCTCCTGAGTGCTGGGATTAAAGGCATGCGCCACCATGTCCGGCCATTTTTTACTCTTTTAGGTCTTTGGATTATGCCTTAATATTTCTGGTTTTCTTGGTTTTACTGTACATGTTTATGCACCTAAAGAGTATAAACAGAGGGGCTAAAGGCAGGGCTCAGTGGTTAAGCTTGCTTGCTAGAGTTCTCCTGGACCACCTGGGTGCAGATCCCAGCACCCACCATTTGGATTCTAGTTTTAGGGGATCGCACACTGTCTGGCCTCTGATGGCACTGCATCCAAATGGCATACACACATGTATATATGCAGGAAAAGCTTTCCTGTCCATAGCATAAAAACAAACTCTAAAAGAATGTAAATACAAAAATACAAGTGGCACCATATGGATTGGGCTACTTGTAATTTTAGAAGTTTACTTTTCCAAAGTGTATGTATGTAGAGAGACAGAAATATATACACCAGAGTTTTGGGGGCAGGGGAATGGGAGGGGAGGCACACACGAAAGAGAGAGAGAGAGAGAGAGCGAGCACGAGCATGTGCATGCCCAGTTCATCTTAACTTGCTAGTTGAGGATGACCTTAAGCTCCTGATCCTTCTACCTCTGCCTCCCAAGTGCTAGGATTACAGGTATGAGCCACCGTGCCAAGCAAGCTACATTAACCTTATAGAAACCAAGGGTGAAGCCGGGCGTGGTGGCGCACGCCTTTAATCCCAGCACTTGGGAGGCAGAGGCAGGCGGATTTCTGAGTTCGAGGCCAGCCTGGTCTACAAAGTGAGTTCCAGGACAGCCAGGGCTACACGGAGAAACCCTGTCTCGAAAAACCAAAAAAAAAAAAAGAATCCAAGGGTGCTGAATAATTTCCTTATATGCTCACAAGTTATCACAAATGGTTCTAGACATAATGGTTTCCCTAGTCTTAATACAAATGAGACCCACATGGCCCCTACTTGCATATATTTACAAAATTCACTAGGTTTCCTTGGTGCCTTTCACGGCTGGAGTCTATTGTGTGTTGTTGCTCACTTGTTTAATATTTTTTAAATACATATATGTGTGGGTATATGCAAATGAGTGCAGGTATGTGAGGGGCCAGAGGTGTTGGATCCCTCTGGAGCAGGAGTTACAGGGAGTTGTTTATGGGGTGCCCATTGTGGATGCTGGAAACAGAACTCTTATCCTCTTCAGGAACAGTATTTTAATGGCTGAGCCATCTCCCCGGAGTCTAAGGTCCTTTTAGTGACACTAGGTAGCTTGGCCCTTTGCCATACAAAACCCAAGGCTTAGATGCTTTTCCATTGTTTTCAGAAACTTCTCAGAGATACTTGTGAATGTGTTGCTTATAGATGCATCTTCCCACTCCCCTCCCTCGCCTTGCTTTTCTTCCCTCCCTCTTCCTCTTTCCTCGGGTCCCATGGACTAGAGAGGATTAGAATGACCTGACTATATGCAGTTCAGAGCCGCATCTTTCCCTAACCAACTAGGGCTTTGGCTTTTAGGTGAGACTTTGTAGTTGTTTGTCTTCCACCAGAGAGTTTTCCTCCTAGGATTGCTCAGCTGTTTCTGTAAACAAGCAGCTGCTAGGTATGTGTGCTTGATTACAACACAGGAGCAGGTTGTAAGCAAGAACCCACACTACAGTGGGAACTTGTGAACCATAGCCTATTGTGTTGTGCTGACAAAATACTGAGATCATTAGTTTATCAGGAAAGATGGCTGGGTGTGATGGTGCTTGCCTGTAATTAACCTGACCTACATAACAGTTTTAGGCCAGTCATTGCTACATAGTGGGACTAGGGGTTGGGGGTGAGGGGGTTAGGGGAGCGGGGTATCATGGCTCACAGTTTCTGTGTGGTTGGCTAACTATCCCTGTAGGATTTTTGAGAGATAGCATTTCATAGAAGGCACATTGCAGAGGAGGCCTGTTAGTAACAGCTGGAAAACAGAAAGAGGAAAGGCCAGCTTGTCATCACCTTGGAAGTGGACCCTCAAGCACTATCTTCCTTATACTACAGTCTTCCTTCTAAAGGAATTTATGATCCAAACCATAGTACCTGGCTTTTCTCCTGTCCTCTTTTAAAGAAGTTATTTGGGGCTGGTGAGATGGCTCAGCAGGTAAGAGCACCCGACTGCTCTTCCAAAGGTGATAAGTTCAAATCCCAGCAACCACATGGTGGCTCACAACCATCCGAAACGAGATCTGGCTCCCTCTTCTGGAGTGTCTGAGGACAGCTACAGTGTACTTACATATAATAAAATAAAATAAATCTTTAAAAAAAAAAAAAAAAAGAAGTTATTTATTGGGTGTGGGGGGTATGTGTAGATGCTGGAGGATACCTTTATGGATGGTTTTTCTCTCCATGTGCCCTCAATTGGATTCTATGGATTAAATTCAGGTTTACACAGCAAGTACCATGCGCCAACACCCCCAGCCATCTCACAGAGCTTCTTTATTTTTATTCTACAGATAGTTTGTTGCTGTTTGTATCTACTTGACATGAATTACAAGCACGTCTCTTTATTGACAGTCTTCTGAGTAATCATGATTTTATCAACAATAAACCTATGCCAATGTGTTTTGTTGTTTGAGACAAAATCTCGTGTAGCCCAAGTTGACCCTGAACTCCCCAGGTAGCCTTGAACTCTTTATTCTCCGGTATCACCCTTCTAGTGTTGGGATTCCAAAGGTATAGCATGGCCCTGGTTGTTGTGGTGCTAGGGGTCAAACTCAGGCTTTGTATATAGTGGGTGTTTTGTTTTTTGTTTTTGAGACAGGGTTTCTCTGTCTAACCCTAGATGTCCTGGAACTCACTCTGTAGGCCAGGCTGGCCTCAAATTCACAGAGATCTGCCTGTCTCTGCCTTCCAAGTGCCGGGAAAAAATGAGTGTGCTCCTAATCTTTAAATTTTTGCCAAAATCTGACTTGTGAAATATACTTGGGTCAGAGGAGACTTCATTTTCCAAATTGTGTAGAAACTGAGATATTTTTTTTTTCCTAGCCCATTAATGGAGGACAAACCAGGAACTTAGAAGGGAGCATTATACTGAATGACTCCAGTGTTTTGAGGAGAGTCTCAACTGCCTCCTTCTGTCTAAAGATACATATCAATCTTCAGAACTTACATACTCTGGGGACTCTAGTAGACTCCACTTCATAGCAAGCCAGTGTGATGAGCCAGCCATGACTAACTTAGTATCTTGCGTTGAGGGAATTAGCCCGCACGCACAGGAGAGACCATGTCTGCACAGTCATAGCCAAGGGGATGGAGGCACGCGCAGTAAGTGGTAGCCAGTTACAATCAGCAGAGCCTGGGTGTTTACCAACCTGCCTCACTTAGGCAAACCAGGTTGTCATGGTGATAGATGCAGTAGAAAATTCTAGAAGCTACAGTAGAAAATTCTAGAAGCATCTCCTTTGCCCTTCTTAGGAATACAATCATGGAGAGAAGCCAGAGTTTGCCTCTTTAACCAGGAAATCCCAGAATTCACAGAAAATAATGTAATGCAGAAATTTTTAAAAAATGGTATCTTTATAATGGCATTCTTCAGTTATGTTTATAAAAAGCTTTCTGGCTTAGAATTGTGCCAGTGAGTGTTACTTGTTAACAAATATTACCTCATCTCATCCAGTGTGTCTGTGAACTAATAACACCAGCTAGCATTAAGTGGTTCAAAGGAGATGAGTAGAATGGAGGTTCATTAAGTGGAAGTGTGTTTTATCAAGGATTAGATTCAGGAGTTTTACATATGCAAACTTTCCTTGGAAACCCATCTGTTCATGTCCAGTAGTACTATGAGAGGCTAGAGTTAATGGCTTCTGTTGAAAATCTGCATGGGCTCTGAGAGTATACTTAAAATCCTAGACTCGTATTTTTGTGTCTGGGGTACGTGTAACTTAGGAACCCCTGGGGAACGGGTGTTTATGTCACTTGCATATCACTTGCTTACTTGCTTACACAACGAATACCTGCTTTATTACTGCTGAGTTTAACCAGTTGACATTGTAGTAATAGTTAAGTTTGTAAATGTACAACTGAGGAATGTATTGCCAACAGCTAACAGCTGTGTCCATCAGTGTGTGATGTATCTGTCCTTCAGTGACACCACACCCTGTCTGTCTCGTTTTTCACAGACAATGGATTCTGAATTATCACACAGTATGGTTGGGAGCTATCTTAACCCTCCAGAAAGAATGTATCTTCCATCGTTCACACAGAATGAAGCCTTTCAGAATTGCCACCCTGGGATCTCTCCTAAAATGTTTAATAGTCCAAACAACCAAGGTAATGTTGTTAATATAAAACTTTACAGAAAGTCTGGAGCGGTGCATGGCATGGAAGTAGCCTTCCTGTAGTTTTATAGAAAGTGCTGTGATTGCGTATTGAGTAGTCACACAACTGTTAACCACGAGGCTACTGCTGTTCCATGGGAGCTTACATAGGTCACTCACCAATCCTCAGATAGAAGCTACAGATTAATGCAACAAGCTAGTAAATATTATACACTTATAATAAAAGTGCCTTGGAAAACAGAAAACTACTCTTTTAGGGATAAAAATCAAAGGCCAGTGGAGTGGTGGCATGTGCCTTTCGTCCCAGCACTCGAAACAAAGAAGCAGGTGGATCTTTGATTTTGAGGCAGCCTGGTCTACACAGCAAGTTTGAGGCCAGCCAGGGCTAAATAGAGAAATCCTGCCTCAAACAAACAAAGAATAAAGTTTTACTATTGTAGGTAGAGTGATAAAGTACAGTTTTTGTTTAGGTTTTTCTTTTTTTTTCCAGGGTCTCACACTATAGCCTCAGACACATCCCTTCCTCCCTGTCCAGGCCGGTGCCACCATACAGGCTGTGCACGAAAGAGCCCACTGTCTGCGCCGTCTGCACTGCTGTACTCCAGGCTTTGCGCCTCCTTTGTGCCCAGAGCTCTCTGTGCCCCATGACACTGCACTCTTTGGAGTTAGCTAACCTGGGAGGTTTCCTAAGAAGGCATGCTGAAAATGAGTCTCCATTTTTTATCTCAGTCACATGACTATGATGTTAGTCTTTATGGCTTCAGAAGGATGACATTTTCACTGAGGAGCACTTTCTGGTATTTCTTCTTACCTCTCAGAATAGCTTTCTATTTATAAATGAGTTCTTTTTCTATTAAATTTCTTGTCAATTTGGAAATAAAATAAAAATCCAAGGGACGACCAATAGAGAGATGGCTCAGTGGCTGAGGATGCAGTAAGCAGCCACGTGGTGGGGAACGGGCGCTGGTGTGGTCCTCAGACCTCTGTGTGTGTGCTCGATGTACACATACAAATAAAAAAGATAAATAAATATATCAGTAAAAGATAGGATAAAACTCTAGAGTTGGAATCCTTCGGACCTAGATAATCAGATTCCCATGGAGTCGTATCATATTCAAGCCGCAGTCAGAATTCACACGTGTTCAAAATTGTCCTTGAAAATCCCTTAGAAAGCCTTCATATCCAAGTAACTATAGAAAATGACTATTGCAATGTTTTAAACATAAACATAAGAGAGCCTCAAAATTGAATTAGAAAACAGGAATCCAGAGATTATTTTTTTGTTGTTTGTGTTTTTGGTTTGGGTTTTGGTTTTTCGAGACAGGGTCTCTCTGTGTAGCCCTGGCTGTCCTGGAACTCACTCTGTAGACCAGGCTGGCCTTGAACTCAGAAATCCGCCTGCCTCTGCCTCCCAAGTGCTGGGATTATAGGCGTGCACCACCACTGCCCAGCTGCCTTAGGATTTCTATTGCTGTGATAAAACACAGTGACCAAAACTACGTGGTTAGGAAAGGATTTGTTTCCACCACTCACCACTGAGGGCAGCCTGGGCCAACTCACGGCCGGAGGCATGCAGCTCCCTTGCTTACTCCTCATGCCTGCTCAGCCTGCTTTCTTGTAGCACCAGGATAACCAGTTCAGGAACAGAGCTGCCTGCAGCGAGCCGGACCCTCCCACATCAATTATTAATCCAGAAAATGCACCACAGGCCAGCTAGTAGAGGCCTTTTCTCATTTTAAATTCCCTTTTTTCAGGTGACTCAGTCTGTGTCAAGTTGCCAGAAACTAGCCAGCTCCATGACATTAGTAAATAGAAGAATTCTGTTGAGTTTACAAACCATAAGAAAGTAATCCAGAGCAGTGAGCCAGTTACCGGTGTCAGATAGAGAGCAAACAGAAATCCCCAGCACACATTATCCTAACTACATATATACTGCTAACTAAATAATTTATATTCCACTCAGATCTAGTTTTATCATTTAAAACCACAACTGAATAGAAAATGTAAAATCACGTTTGAAAAACTGCTAACTCTAAATTTATCTGCATCATGAAGACACCAATGTAGCTAAGTGAAAATCACAATAGCAAACATGCTCCTTGTAGCCCAGGTGCGCTAGCCCAGCACTTGTCTGACCCACGGAAAAGCTGTCCCACCTCACGGGTCCTGATTTTTAATATTACTGCTGGGACAAGGAACAAAAATGGTGAGAACGTGAGAACAGGAAGTGAGGACAACTTCAGACCTCAGTTACCATATTCATTAGTTGAAGGACGTGCATCTGGAAATAATAATCATTCTGTTAAGTTTCTTGTGGTTCAATCTTAGAAATCACTTGTTCTAGTAGTAGATTATTGTTTTTATAAGATACACCGTAGTAAATGTATACCTTTGAACTATCATTTTTACTTTATTGTTTATATTATATGTAAATATATTTATTTTATCATTTAATTTATCATATATAACATATNGCCCTGGAGGAGGAGAGCAACGAGAGGAACCTCGCACACCAGGAGCTGATTAAACAGAAGAAAGGTGAAAGGACCATGGTTCTCAGGCATGTGGGGTCACCAGAGTTTATAGTTTGAACAGTAAGCCCAGATGAGCTGACTCAACTGTCTCTGCTCTTCTGTCATGGAAACCGTGAGGCCTTGGTCCTAGGCATTTTGCTATCTGTGGAAAACTAATGTAACTTTGAACTTACTTGCATTATATTTATTATCCTAGCTCATAAATACATTTGGGGGGCATGCACTCCATGTACTCACATGTACTCCAGGCTGGCCTTGAACGTGCTGTAGCTAAGGATGACCTTGCATTTCAGACCCTACTGCTCTCCTGCTTCCACCCCAAGTAGTGATTGCCTGCATCACCACCACACTGGGTTTGTGCAGTGCAGGGGACTGAAGCACTCTATTAACTGAGCAGCATCCCAGCCCGAGTTCATAAATATTTATTATTTAAATCAATCATTAAAAGAAATAATTAGGCAAGATGTATTTGGAAGTTAGAATACTTTTAGAATAAATAGTAAACCCCAGCTTAGCCTATAAATACCATTAAAATGCTTATATATTTGATTAACAGTAAAGCAATGGTAGTAATTAGACAACATAAAAATGAGTGGAAAATAATTGTTTCAACTTAAGGAACCCAGAATTAATTAGAGGAGATAAGTACATAGGGTAGAAACTTCTATGGGAATTATGAAAAGAACATTAGATAAGAAATTTAGAGTGTGAGTTCTTTGTATAATTTTTCCCTAAAACTTTTTTTTTGTTTTCCTTCTAAAGCATTCACACACATAAATAGAGCCTAGCAAAAAGAATGAAGGATGAGAATCAGAAACTTAGACAGCTGAACAAAAGCCAAACTGATTAAAGTGGAGGTCTAACAGTTGGTTACTTACCCGTATAGAATGGACTGAACAGTCAGTGCTTAGGAGGACAGGAGAGAGCCAGGCATGGTGGCGCACGCCTTTAGGCCAGTACTTGGGAGGCAGAGGCGGGTGGATGTCTGTGAGTTCCTAACTAGCTTGGCTACATAGCAAGTTCCAAGCTAATGAGGGATATATAACAAGAGGCTCTGTTTCACTTTCTCACACACACACACACACACACACACACACACACACACACACACACACCCATGTCTCAGGGTAAAAGCACTTGCTACTAAGCCTGATGATCTGAGTTTCCTGAGATCTAAATGGTAGAAAGAGAAAATCGACTCCCATCAGTTGTTCTCGGACCCCCCCCACACACACACATTCATATTCTCTCTCTCTCTCTCTCTCTCTCTCTCTCTCTCTCTCTCTCTCTCCCTCCCTCCCTCCTTCCCTCCCTCCCTCCCTCCCTCCCTCCTCCCCTGTCCCCTTTTAGAAGTATGCCTTATGTCTTTTTAGGGGAAGATGTTGTCAATGGAGTCATATATAATTAATGAGATAGTCACCAAAGTGTGTTTAAAGTCAGTAAGAGTGATGGCTGTACAAGGACCTGCATTAGAGCCTCTAGCACCCACCTAAGAATCTCAGCACGGCTGTGAGTGCCTAGACCTCCAGCTTCAAGGGTTGATGGCAAAGATAGGCAGATGGTGGTTGCTTGCTGGCCAGCTGATTCAGTGATCTTCCTGTTCTGTAAGAGACTTGACTCAAGGAGGTGAGGCTGAGAGCAATAGAGGAAAACACTTCACTTCTTCTTCTAGCTTGTATATGTGCACACATAGGTGCACACACACACATACAGACACACCATTTGTATAACAACAAAAATCATGCACACACAAAGTCACTTTTAGCATTGGGTTGAGTTTACATAATGACTCTCTGATCTCTGTAATAATCAACTAATTAGCTCATTATTTTATTTTTTCTTAGATATAAGCATACAGTTAAGCTCAGCCCAGTCTCGTTGTATTCTTCTAGAGAAGCAATTGGAATATACAAAAAGAATGGTTCTCAATGTAGAACGAGAAAAGACTATGATCCTAGAACAACAGGTAAGCATATTTTTCTCTGAGGAATGCTAATATAACTTAATATGCTTTTGAAGAATATAATATGGGGAAATGTCATGTTAGAACCATAGTAGGATATAAGTGTATGTCTAGGAGATTGTCACCTACAGCAATGGTAGACTTTGCTGTTTAGGCTAAAATTTTTGCAATGAAAACAAGAAAAACTAACAGATAATCTGTGAAGCAGCATAAGAAAGAAGCAGGAGGTGGAAGAGAGGAGAGGGAGGGAGGAGAAAGCAGATGGACAGTGCACAGCCACCAGTGCACACTCTACAGATTGAATCCCAGAAGTCCACCTGATGCTGAAGGCATTTGTGACTCTGCAGGGCAGTTGAGACAATCCTTCTGACAAGTGCCCTTCTGATTCAGGAAGTCAGTTTAAGGCCAACTTGGAGCAAAAAGCCTGGGAAGTATCAGGCTTTGTCAAGTTAGGTAAGAAACTAAGTGGCCCAGACCAAACCCTGTTCCAAGTAGGAGCAACCTAGAAAACCTTAGACACTAAAACAAAACCTAAATCCAATTACAGTGGTCCTGGATTCCCAGTGTTCTTAGGGACCTCAGATTGTTCACAACCCTTTCTCCAACACATTGAGAAACTTTCAATCCAAACCAACCAGGCAGAAGATGGGACTCCTGAATGGATCAGCATCTGTAGGACACATAGGCACGCCCACAAGTTAGTGTGAGTAAGGTGTGGCTCTGACAAACGTCAGCTTGACATCTCTGCACTCACTGTAGTCAGGAATGGGAGGTTTCAGCTAGAACAGGGCGACCACTGAGCTGAGAAGCCTGAGCCTCTCAGGACAACATAATTAGACTTTCTCTCTCTCTCTCTCTCTCTCTCTCTCTCTCTCTCTCTCTCTTGGTTTTCCAAGACAGGATTTCTCTGTGTAGCCCTGGCTGTCCTGGAACTCACTCTGTAGACCAGGCTGGCCTCGAACTCAGAAATTCGTCTGCCTCTGCCTCCCAAGTGCTGGGATTAAAGGCATGTGCCACCACTGCCCAGCAATTAGACTCTATCTCAAAAGAAAGAGAGATGGGCAGAGGAGGAAGAAGACATTTTCACTCATGTATTAGAAACCATGATGTAATCAAGCCAATTTGAGAAAGAATAAAATACATAAAAATGAAATTTAGAACTAGTAGATCTACTAGATGGTCAGTAGACAGAATTCAAGAAATGAACACATGCGACCAATAAAGGGACAAAATTATGGTAAATTCAGAAAATAGGAAAAGGGCCTATTTTCAGACTGAGAAAGAAAGCTCTATATGGATATATAACTGGAGCTTTAAAAATGGAAAATGATATGGATCTAATAAAGAGACTATAGCTGAGCACTCTTCAAAAGTGATTAAAAAGTAAAACTATCCCTCAGTCAAGAGGTACCTTAGACAAGGTGAAAAGGTTACCAGATGTGGTGGCATAGGCCTTTAATCCTGATGCTCTGGAGGCAAAGGCAGGGGAGTTTGTATAAGATCAAGGCTAGCTTAGACTACAGAGCGAGTTCCAAAACTACATAGAGAAACCATGTCTCAAATAAGTGCATGAATGAATGAGTGAGTGAATGAATGAATAAAGTGGTTAGTGTTTATTTCTGCTTAAGCATTTCCATTGGTGGTTGCTTTGGGCCTGTGGTGTCCTATCAGGGACATACAGGGAATGAAAACACTCACCATGCAGTCAGTAAGCCTAAGTGCAGTGGAGGCTCTGGCCGTGGTCTATGACAGTATCTCCCACTGGCCTGCCTCCTAAGTCTCCTGGATAGACTGTTGTCATAGTTTCCTTCTCAGCACATTCCCACCTGACATAAAAAAGGCTAACTTCGTGCTGCTTTTATGGCCTGTGTGCTGGGTTTCTCTATCTTTAACAGTGCTGGCTTAGCAGACATAAAGGACTTAAGTTTGTACCTGTCGAATATATTTTTTTCATGTTTTGGGCTTAAATTATATCACTCCATGCTTTATGCTTTACTGACTTTAGGACTTTGACTGAGAGGTTTGACATGATTCTCATGTGTTTGCCTTTGTTGCTGGTTTTTTCTTGCTGCTTTTAATATCACTTCTTCTGTAGTTCTGATCTTTTAATTGTGATATATCATAGAAAGGGTCTTCTGGAAGTTAAGGAAAAAAATAAGGTCAATGCTGCACAAAGGGACACATGAAAATGAATATGAAATTGGGCAATGTGATTTCTTTTTGAAAGAAAGGTTCTCATTCTAGAACCAGAACTGGACTAGCAAGTAGCCCCTTTGGCCAACACATGTGAGTTTTATCCCTGCCATAGGTGGTGATGTCATCTCATCCCATGGCTGGAAGCTTCACCTTGCAATCTGATGCGATTGGCTAACTAGCAGAAATGAGAAAGAAGCAGGAAACATAGGCCCTTGTTGGGCTAACTACCTTTGTAGGGGGAAAAAAATCCTTTTTCTTGTTGTACGGCCATTTCTTTCCCTAGATGTGAGGAACACTTTGTCATGATTCATTGACTGTCCACTTTTCCCGTTTCTAGTACAGCATGCCTGACCAAAGCAGGTAAAGCAAAGGAGGGTTTTATTTGGGCTCATAGTTTCACAGTGTGGGAGTCTGTCAGGGCAGGAGCAGCGTGGCAGTGGGACTGTACAACAGCTGCTTTCCCTGCATCTTCTTCTTCAGGAAGCAGAGAAACTGGACTAGTGTTCTGTTTCTTTCTCCCTTTTATTCTCTAGTACCCCAGCCAATCGGTGATGCCACCTATACTCAGGATAGGCCTTCCCTCCTGATTTAAATGTTTCTGGCAACATCCTCATATAACTGTGTTTACATGTCCAGTCAGGTTAACAATGACAACTGACCACCACAGTTGCATTCCTTATCTATCAACTTAATAACCATGCAGTTGAGCTTTAAATCATAGCATTGGACCTAAGTCTCATGTTCATCTCATGATGTGAAATACTTTAAGTCCACCTCTATAAGTTCCTATAATCTGTTAACAGTCCAAACACTGTTTCAAAGCCTCTTCTGAGACTCAAGACACAGTCTTCTGAGCGCCTGTAAAATCCAGAAGTTATATACTTCCAGCATACAGTGATAGAGCAAACGTTTCCCTTATAAAAGAGTGGAATGGAGTCATGGAGAGGAAAGAGCAGAGCAGAACAAGGCCGGAAGTCAGCAGGGCCAACTGCAAGCCTCATGCTGCATACGTGTCAATGGAGACTGAGGTAGAACCATTGAAGCTCCAACAGCCTGAGGACTTGCAGCTCCAGCTCCAGTGATGTTAACATCTCCCAGGCATGTGAGCTTCAACTTGACTGCTTCATGCAGTATCCTCTCAGGACCTCCTTGTGGGGACTTAGAACCTGTCACTCATTGCCTAGTTTCCATGGCCTTACATGTGTTGATGACCTTTGACTCCTCTGTTACTTATGTGAAACCAAGTCTGTGTGGGTGACACTATACAGTTCTGTCAACCCAAGTTGTAGTGTGACCTCGTGGAGCACAGTCACAGTGACCTCTGCGTGCAAACACAGTTCTTTTCGAGCAGTGAACCCTTTTAATGGCTCCCCAGTTCAAACTCCCTATATCAAATGAACTTACAATTTCTCAAGTTGGAGGCTCGCATGGCTCAGGTCTGACCGTCATAGCACCTTTCCTTGCCAGTGCTGATGTTTGTCCACCCGACCGTGGCGGCAGCATGGAATCTACTACACTACCCATTTTCACATTTTCCTGGCCAACTTTGTGCTCTCTCTCAAAATAGTGAGCAATAGCCATGGCACAGTGTGAATGCAGTGTTCCCTCGAAATGTTCCTCTGCCAGCAAATTAATATGCTACTTTTTAAAGGATTTAGTGTGTGGGGGGGGGGGTGCACTCAGGTGTGCGAGTGCACATGCGTCGGTACCCAAATTGGCCAGAAGAGGCCTTTGGCTCTCTGGAACTCGTTATGAACCACCAGATGTGGGTGCTGGGAATCAAACCCAAGTCCTGCAGGAATAGCCAGAGCTCAGCCCTGGCCTTTACTTGTGAATTCAGTGGCATCCCTCAGGTCATGTGCAGTTTGAGTCCAGAGTCATCACCAGACTGTAGTGCGACTATCTGTAACTCACTTCCTGTTATCTAGTCCTGTTTCTCTTTGGAATTCCACGACCTGGGACACCACTGTATTAATCTGTTTTTTCCCTTTCTTGCCTTCTGAACCTTCCCAAAATGGCCACTAAGCTCTGATTGTAGGATTCACAGCTCCAAACTCTTTCACATTCTCCCCATAAACTAGTTGCAGACACTAAGAACGCATGTAGTCAGGTGAGTCACTGCAGCACCCCACTCCCCAGGACAGACTGCTCGCCTCAGGTGCTTTCCTTGTTGTGACAAGCACCCACAAAAGCACCAGTTGCACACTTGAGTGTGCAGACCATCATGGTAGGATAAGAAACACCGAATATGAGTGTTTCCCATCAAATATGATAGGAAAATAAGAGTCAGCTATTTTTGCCTCTTCCACCTCACAAAACTTTTATATGAATGTTTTAACTACTCCACCATGCAGATACCCAGTAAAACCTCTGTTTCCACAGCCCTGCTACACTCTTGGATTAGAGTCCCTCCTTCATTTCCTGGGCACTGATTTTGTTTAGACTAGACAATTATAACAGACCCCAGGCTATGGTGAAAAGACACAGTCGCCTCCTGAATTAGAATAAAACCCAAGTGCAGCTCCTGCCCATGCTTGTCCTTCTGCCTGGTGAGCAGCACACCTTTGAAGACTCGCCTTGGCCTTGTCAGACTTCAGGGGTGGGTGGCTTCTTTCTGTAGAGCAGGAGACTGCTGGTCACATTGTATGCACAGTCAGGAATCTGCTTCTGTCTCCTTTTGATTCAGTCTGGGACCCTCACCCAGTGGAACTAACCCGCTCTGTAAACATCCTCATAGGCACACCATTTCCATGGCAACCCTCAGTCCAGTCAAGTTGACAAGGACGATTAACTATAAGCTTTTTTATCTCAGATGCTTCCGCCTGAGGGAGTCTGAGATCCAGTCTGTGCTCCCCTCCCAGCGTCCTTAAGTGTGTCTGTGCTTGCTTTATGGAGGTCTGCCTCACATTCCCCCTCCCTGTACCTCCCCACCGTGTTCTTTAGTCTGCTGGATCATGTGTCTGATGCTCTCCCTATGGTTTTAGTTCTGCTAATGGGATTTTGCATTTCTACTGTTTCTTCCCTTTTCCTCCCGCAAATCTCCGTTTCTTTCCTGGTTTCCTTAAGTTTCCTGTTGTATCACCCACGTCCGATTATGGTTTTTATTTCCTTTTCTGCTTTGTGTTCTTTGAAGTCACTGCACAGTTCCTCTTGTTAACAAGCAGGCCTTGATTCTCTCTCCAACATTTCATTTACTTAGTCTCGTTAATTGGTCTTTGGAGGTGTTGAATTCCCCCTTTTATGCTTCTCATGGTTTGTATATCTGTTGGTATGGAACGTCTTATGATTTTATGGGGATCTTACTGAGCATCCTTAAGGATTCAATTCTTAGTCACACTCAGAGAGGAAAAGACAGCACCACCACCAAACAAGAAACAAACACACACGTCAGACTGAGTAATGACACAGGATAGGAAATGGTAAGAAACGACCCACAGTATGCTAGGAAGCTATCATTGGTTTAGGTGAAAATTCAACTAGCAGGTGAACAGTGGAAGGGCGCAGAGCCCTGCGATCTGACGGTGCCTGGTCCCCATGCTTTTACCTGCTCCATAGGGGCTGCTGTGAGGGCGGACGCAGCTGTTCTGAACTCTGAGGGAGTCAGAGCTCACTCGTGCTGGCCTGAACTCCTTGGTGTCAGGGTTTAGCAGTCTCTTGGTGTCTGAGTTGGTGAATGAGGGCTGAGGGCCCCACACCTGGTTCTAACTCAAGGTACATAGGTGGCTCCAGAGGTCTGGTACCCACTGACCTCAAGCTCAGGCCTGCCAGTTGTCCACAGCTGTCTCCAGGAGATGGCGTCTGCTCCCATCCTAGGAGGTGGAGCTCCATCCACCACATCCTTTGCAGCCAGAGATCAGCTTTCTGCAGCTGGACTCCTCCTTCACGTACTCTTCCCCTCACTTCACTGTCACCGTGCTCTTGTCATAGTGCTCCCTCCCTACCGCCAGTCCTGTAGGTATTCTTGTCTTTCAGGTCCCCACACCAGCTAAGTCCTAAACAGGAGGCTGGTTCCCATGCAGGGTAGGGACCTGACACAGCCCTCTAAAATGGGAATGACAGAGAACTTCCTTGATGCTGACCTGTCTTTCAAGAGGAGTCACCATCAGAGAGAATCCCCAAATGGATTGGTAGCTTTCAAGAGTCTCCCTCCCCCTGCTTGAGAGCCACTACTGAAGCCCTGTGCTCCTGGGACAGAAGCCTATGCAATGCATGTGCTCCCAGGCCCTGGTCTACACTCCTCCCCTGTCCTGTCACCTCCGTTGGGACTTGCTCTCTTTGGAGTAGCCTCTTCTCTGTCATCTGAGTCGTCCCAGGACACTCGGTGCCATTCTAATCTACCTACCCCAAGAGGCTGCCTTTTGTTCTTTGAACTATTATATTTTTGTAGCTGATGTCATCAAAACTACTTTTTGACTGCATCTGACAGTTTGATCATGTTTATTTTCATTTCACTCACTTAAAAATACTTTCAGGGGCTGGTGAGATGGCTCAGCGGGTAAGAGCACCCGACTGCTCTTCCGAGGGTCATGAGTTCAAATCCCAGCAACCACATGGTGGCTCACAACCATCCGTAACGAAATCTGATGCCCTCTTCTGGAGTGTCTGAAGACAGCTACAGTGTACTTACATATAATAAATAAATAAATCTTTAAAACAAACAAACAAACAAAAAAAAATACTTTCAGATCTTACTAACATCTTAGCTTCCTCGTGTGCATCCACGCTTGTGTGTGTGGTCCTCAGAATGGAGTCCTGGGCATGGCCCGTGCCAGGCAGGTGCTTTACTCCTGCCGCTCACTCACTCTTATTTGTTTATTTATTTTGGGACAAAGTCAGAATCTAGTGCCTGGGTGGGTTTGAATCCACAGTCCTTCCCTGCTCCAGCTCCCAACTGACTTGTGTTTCTGGCATGAATCACTATGTCCAGCTCTAGTGATACCTTTTTAAACATTATTGTCTCTACTTCCTCCAGACATAGGTAGTATAATTTGTCACAGTCTGCCATGAATTGGTATTTAAGTATGAAAGACCCTTTCTACTGTGTGCCTCCTGTTTGTACTACAGCTTCCTACTGTGTGCCTCCAGTTTGTTCTACAGTTTCCTACTGTGCGCCTCTAGTTTGTGCTATAGTTTTCCTTTTATTTTTTCATGTTATAAAACCAACCCATAATTCATTATTGTTTCTTTTAAATTGTTGGTTATCCTTTAAGGAAACTTACAAAGAAAGGAAATAATATACTTATTTACATTTGCTCATCTCCAGTGCTTTCCACTTCTTTGCATAGATTGAGTTTCTTTCAATTTGAAGAAAAAAATCATAATGCCAAAAGATCTCATAGCATTTATGTACCTGGAGAACCCTTTATTTCATATATATTTGTGAGTGATGTTTTTGCTAGATACTGAATTCTAGCTTGTAGCTTTTAGATTTTGTCAGTTTTGTATGTATGTATGTATGTATGTATGTATGTATGTATAAGTGCGCATATGTGTGTGTGTGTGTGTGTGTGTGACGTTGGAGCATGTGATGGCCCACATTTCAGAAGTCTGTTTTCTCTTTTTGCTTTGAGGCTGGGTCGCCTCATTGTGTCTGCAGCTGAACTGCAGATTCCAGGCTGGCTAGCCCGTGAGTGTCCACGCAGTCTCTTGCTTCTGCTAACAGTCACATGACACCCTATTTGGCTTCTTTTATGGTTCCAGGATTGATCTCAGGTCATTGGGCTTGAACAGCAAGCACCTTTACCCTCTGAGCTATCTCTCTTGTCCTGTGTATTTATTATTATTATTATTATTATTATTATGTTGTTGTTGTTGTTGTTGTTGTTTGGGAAGAGTTGTTTACTTTTGTTTGTTTTGAGATAGGCTCTAAAGTGCGGACTAGGCTTGACCTTGCTATATTGCCTAGGTTGGCCTCTGGTTCAGGATGATCCTCCTGCCTCAACTTCTGTGTCCTGTGATCATAGGAGTGTACCACGAGGCCCAACTTTAATTTTCAGCACGTTAAAGCTTTGGTCTAAGTTAGTTGTCTTTAGCTTTCAAGTATCCGTGACCCTGCTTACCTCCATTCCTCCACATGTGTATGTTTCTGTTTCTCAGGATGCTGGTAAGATTGCCTCTTTATTACTGATTTTTAGCTGTTTGATACTTGATATACTGTTTACCGGTCTATGGGTGGGACCTGGGAGAATAGAGCCAATTCAGTGGTTCTCAACCCATGGTCTATGATTACTAGAGTCAAATATCAGATATTTACATTATGATTTGTAAAAGTAGAAAATTACAGTTATGAAGTAGCAACAAAGTTTTGTGGTTGGGGGTTACCAGAACATAAAGGGTTGCAGCAGCTTTAAAACTGCAGTAAATGAAGCCAACTACAGTCTCATGCAAGAGCCAGCTCTATTCAGAGCATCAGATGATTTATACTGCGAGGGTTAAGAAAGGTCACTTGAGTAAAGTTCTCATGAGTTCAAGCTGTGTATATAATCCCAAGGACAAGCCATGTGTGGCAAAAGCCTATTTCCATAGAGGCATATGAAGTCTAGTTTAAACATTCAGTTGAATAACAGCAGCAAGCAATACTGAGTAGACTCACTCCTATCCGCTGCACCTGGCAGGAGCATGAAAACAATCCAAGAACAATTCCATGTTTTGAAGAGACTGAGGTCACAAGACTCTTGTCTTGTTTTCTTGGAGTTTTCTCACAAACACTCAGAATTCTCCTCCCACACTCCATTCCTGGACTGTGTTAATCTGTCTACTTTACATGATATTTGGAACATTTTTAGCCTTGATTCTTTCAGCGGGCATTCTCCCTTACTCCTGTGTCTTCTCTGCGACACCAGGACTGGGCGGTGGTCCCCAAGGCCACTCTCACTGCTAGCTTTTCAGTTTGTCTGTCTTAGTGACCTGCCCATTTAGAGCCATTTTATGTTGTTCATAGGAAAGCACATACTGGTGGGTCTCCCTTGCCCCTTGTCAATTGTCCTCATGATGTGGTAATAAGGACTGTGTTTTACAGTCCTTCCTGAAAAACAGTGTACATGTGTGTGCACAGGTGACTTTCTTCATGTTTTGTTTCCTGGCTGCTCTTCTCTGTTGAGTCAGGGAGCCTGGGACAGTGAGCAGCTTGGTCACCTGTGAATCATACACACCTCGTCTCTGTCTCTGTACACTTTAAGTTTTGCTGAAATACTTTCCCTAATGCCACTGTTGTAGAAAGATGCAAAGAGGGGTTTATTCTGCCAGTGCTAAGTCAGCAACATGTCTGTCACCTCTTACAGTGGCTCCTTAAAAGGATATGATTTTCTTGTTTTCTGCTTATAAGTATATATATATATGCTTATATATAGTGTGTGTGTGTGTACATGCATCTAGCAACTGATTTATATTATATTTTTGATTTCTCAGAAATTATGTTATTCTTATCCATTGACATCACTTGCCAAATTTAGAATTAGTTTTTATCTTCTTCAGGCCCAGCTTCAAAGGGAGAAAGAACAAGATCAGATGAAGCTGCACGCTAAACTTGAGAAACTCCATGTCTTAGAGAAAGAGTGTCTGAGACTGTCGGCGACTCAGCAGACTGCGGAGGTAAGTCTCTGCTTGTCTCTGAAGGTACACTGCCAGGAGCAAAGCAAAGCTGGCATTGTGTGTGAACAGGCAGTCAAAGATTAGAGCAGCTCATGTCCAACTCAGTAATCCAGGTAAATCCTGCCACTGCAAGAGCGAGCTTGCCTTCTGATACCAAAGGATGAGTTTGGCTTCTGAGATGATGGCTCATTTCTATCTGGCAGGTATCTGACCTGCAGGATAGTAGAAGGTAGCCCTACTGCGAATGGTTACACACCTATCCTTCAACCCTTTTCTCCTCTCCCAAGTCCTTCTTATTTCACAGAATTGTTTCAGAACCTCTTTTCCTCTTAAGTGCTCCAATACCCAGAAATCTCTCCCTTTAACACTTCTGTTATGGTTCCTATTCTGAACCACACAAACGTAATATGTGGGCATAAGGTATAGAGGTGTGTGTGTGTGTGTGTGTGTGTGTGTGTGTGTGTGTATGTAAGGTATACAGTGCATGTGTGTATAGTATGGAATGTGGGAGGGTATACAGTGTGTGCATAAGATATACAGAGCATATGTATATATAGTATGAGTGTGAGGTATAGAGTGTATGTAAGGTATACAGTGCATGTGTATATAGTATAGAGTGTGCGCGTGTGAGGTATAGAGTGTGCGCGTGTGCTCATCACCCTTTTCACATTGTTTCATTGCCATTTTACCTCTTCATGTTTGTTACTCTTTAAACTATTTTAAATGTGTTACTGTGTGTGTGAATGATAGGGGTGGGATGCATGTATGCTGAGGTGTATGTGTGGAGGTTAGAGGACACCTTGGTGGAATTGCTTCTCTCCTTCTAGTTACATGTGGCCCCAGGGACCAAACTCAAGTGATCGGATTTGCATGACAGATACTTTACCCACTGGACCACCATTCTAGTCCCTCATGTTTATTATAATCCTTGTTTGACAGTGTAGCACTAAGCTCGTCAGCAACCAGGGCCATACCTTCCATTTCTGAGGTCTCTTCCTGTTCCACCCCCATCACATGCACATGGCCAACATTGTCCCCCACCACATGCACATGGCCGACATTGACCTTCTGTCACACGGCCAACATTGCTACTGTTTGGTTTTGAGTGGACACTGAGACACAAGATCATCACTGTGGCTCTGGTGGTGGCTGGGAATAAAGACTGTGGGTTTATTCCCTGTGGTTCTGGTGGTGGCCATGGATAAAGCTGTGGGCTTGTTTGTTTTCACTTTGCTCTCAGGTATAGTAGCAAGGGAGGAAGCATAGGTAGAAAGCCAAGAGATGTCTTGGACTCTTTTGCCACTCCTTTTTCTTACTGTCTGCTCTAACTTGCTAGCTCTTAAAAGTCAAGACCCCCTAGGACCCTCTTTGAAAGGGAATGAAGGACATTTGGCTCTGGTTTTCATAATGTTCCTTCTCTTGCAGGATAAGATTAAATATCTAGAAGAAAAACTAAAGGAGGAGGAACATCAGCGCAGGCTGTTTCAAGACAGAGCCTGTGAGGTCAGTAGCATCCTTTATCCCTACAGTGACTGCATGTCCTTGCATGATCCATCCTCATGATCTACACCCTAGTCTACACTCAGTTTTAGTATTCTGGATTGTTACTACTGTCTCTGTTTTTGCCCTGGTAACAAAATTCTCGCTTAGCCAATGCCTCCATATACTAGTATTCTGGATTGTTACTACTGTCTCTGTTTTTGCCCGGGTAACAAAATTCTCGCTTAGCCAGTGCCTCCATATACTTCACTACCTTGCCAAAGGACCTTGCACATACGCATCCTCTCAGTTGAGAGCACTGACACCTACCATACTTTAGTTTCAGTTTGAGATACACACATGACCAAGCCGACATATTGGGGTATTCTTCTTCAAACGATTTCTGATTTTTGAGCTTTATTGTTATTAAAGGGTTTTTTCTTTAGTTTTGTTTTCTTTCTCTTCTCTTCTCTTCTCTTCTCTTCTCTTCTCTTCTCTTCTCTTCTCTTCTTTCTTTCTTTCTTTTTTTGAGACAGGGTTTCTCTGTGTAGTCCTGGCTGTTCTAGAACTCAGGCCTGAACTCCTGAGCTCATGCAGTCATGCTCTGGCCCCATCCAAGGAACTGCAACTAAGCAATGCTTTGCTCAGAAAGTAACTTATCCTTAAAAGCTGAGAGCTTATCTTTCATTATATATAAAGAAGCTTGCTACAGGTCAGTCTTGCCAATTGTCTCTTTAATTTTGTAGCTTCAAACTGGATTTGAAATCAGCAAAATTTTAATGTCCACAGTTTCAAATGCAAAGCATTGTAAGAAAAAGAAGAAACTGCCAAAGGTATATTATATACAACTTATCCCAGATAATACTTCCTAACTTTCTAATATGTATTTATTTATATACTTATTTTCTCATATATATTTATTTACCCTTTATTTTTATTTAAATATATATGCCTCTGTAGTGCTGCATCTTTTGCTTTGCAGAATGGTTTAGAAGACATTATGATAAATGACATTGTTTTAGTTACTATTATACCACTATGAAGGGACCATGACCAAGGCAAAGAATTTAAATTGAATTTAAAGCAAAGAATTTAATTGGGGGCTTGCTTATAGTTTAAGAGTTTTAGGCCATTATCATCATGGTGGAAAGCAAACAGCCAATACTAGAGTAGCAGCCAAGAGCATTACATCCTGATCCACAGGCAACAGGCAGAAAGAGAGACCCTGGGCCTGATGTGAGCTTCTGAACTCCCCAGTGACACACCTACTCCAACAAGGCCACGCCTCCCGATATTTCTCAAGCACTTCCATTCTCTGATGACTAGGCTTTCAAATATGAGAACATGGGGCCATTCTCATTCAAAGCACCAGAGGCATGCAACAGTAATGCCAGGAAATAAGTCAAATGATGGTGATTTTCAGTGTAAGGATAGGAAGTTCCACACAATATAGACTAAAGAAAAGTAATATCGGGCTGGAGAGATGGCTTAATGGTTAAGAGCATTGACTGCTCTTCCAGAGGTCCTGAGTTCAAATCTCAGCAACCACATGGTGGCTCACAGTCATCTATAATGAGATCTGACACCCTTTTCTGGTGTGTCTGAAGACAACTACAGTGTATTTATATATAATAAATAATTAAAAAAAAAAGAAAACTAATATCAGGAGTGTACTAGACTTAACTCTCCATTTGGTTGCCAGCTGGAGAAGAGCCTGTGGTGGGCAGCAGCCCTCTATGTCAGGAAGAGCCTGTGGTGGGCAGCAGCCCCCTGTGTCAGGGAGAGCCTGTGGTGGGCAGCAGCCCTCTGTGTCAGGAAGAGCCTGTGGTGGGCAGCAGCCCTCTGTGTCAGGGAGAGCCTGTGGTGGGCAGCGTCTGTCAGGAAGCAGTCTAGTTCTTTTTTGAGTTTTCAACTCTTAGCAAAATGTATTAGTGACATTGTTTAAAACGTGTTGTGTGATGGCACATACGTTTAATCCTAGCACTAGAGAGGCATAGACAAGCAGAAATCTGTGAGTTTAAAACCAACCTGGTTTACATAGAGAAATCTAAGCTAGTCTGGGCTACATAAGGCTCTGTATATTAAAAACAAAACAAAAAACTTAAAAATTTAAAAATCCTAAATGTAGCTTTATATAATTTCATATACAGTAAAAACAAATATTTTAAATTTTATATATTAGTATTTGAGATAGGGTTACACACTACTAACACAGGTTGGCTTTAGCCTTGCCATGTAGCCTGGGGTGACCTTTAATTCAGTTCTTCCTGTGCCTCCTGAGTGGCTGGGACTATAGCCATATACTACTACTCCTGGCTACCTGGCTGTATTTATTTCTACATTTTGTGTGTGTGTGTGTGTGTGTGTGTGTGTGTGTGTGTGTGTGTGTGTATGTGTATACTTATACACGCATGTGCCATCATGGCATGTGTGTGGAAGTCAGAGGACACTTTGCAGGAGTTTTTCTACCTGGTGGTTTACAGAGTTTGAACTCAGATTAGGGCCGTCCCACTTTGAGCCGTTTCACTGGACCCTTAACAAGTCTTTAGAAGAATTGTGTGCCTGTGCTTGGCGTGGTGGAGACAGCTCAGTGGTCACTAATGTGTTTGCTGAGCAAGCATGAGGGATCCAACCCAGGTCCCACTTCAATGCCTAGTGGGCACGGCACCCTCCTGGTAACTCGAGGTAAAAGCAAGGGATTTCCCTGTAGAATTTAATATCTAATAAACAAATCCCAGCAATGGATCTGTCTAACCTCCACACGGTTAACCCACCTCCCACCAGTAAGCCCGAGTTATTACTCAGTAAACTTTGTATTTTGTCTTGGCTGCTCTCTATGACCTGACTTGTCCCAGCAGGAGCTCAGAACTCGGGTTGGAGAGAACCCTGCTGCCACTGACTCTGCTGAGAGCCCAGTTCTCCCTGCTTCTTAATCTTAAAGGCATGTGTATTCTATCCAGGAGTCTCCAATTAATTTTTTAAAATGAGTTCTTGCCAAACATTGGACGCCATCTGTTGAATTAAATATTTAGTAAAAAAAAAGGAGATTCTTGATGGCAAGAGGAGTGGAGGAGAGGAGAGATGCTGTAAGACCCCCAAAACAGGGTCGCTCTTGTCCCAGGATGAGTTTGCACCCCCAAAAACTCAAGAGAAGAATATCCGCTTGATGCAAACCGCAGGAGGGTTTATTGTCAGCTAGCTGAGGGCGAGCACCTATTGGCACAAAGGCCAAAGGAGATCAGCCTGAGAGAGCAGTAACAGTAGGGGGCTTTTAAGGAAAAAGGGAGGAATTGGGAGGAGTTGGAAGGAGAGTTGGGAAGAGTTGGGCTACATCTCTTCTCTGGTGGGGAGGGGGGCTAGGGGGTGTCCTTGGTAAAATTACAAGGCATGAGAAGTGGGGAGTGAGTTATAGCTCTTCTTTGTGAATTTTATCTCTGTGTTTTTGGCACAGGGAGGCAGACAAGCGCCTGGCTAGGTCTTTTTATAATTATCGCTTCTCTGGTTGCAAGGTAGCGAAACAAAAGGCTTTCTGCTGGCTTTAGAGAACAAAGAGCTTCTTACTGGCTGTGTTCTTAGAGATCAGGAAACAGGCTTGTGGGGCGTTTAGGGGCTTTATATTTCAGGGAGAAGAGCTTTGGGGTCTCACAATTCCATGCCTGAGAAGAGGGCAGGGCAGAGAGGTATGGCCCCCATGGGAAGGAGCCAGGGAGTGAGGCTAGCTGGACAGCCCTCTGAGTCCCTAGCAGCCAAGATAAAACACAGAATTAGTAAGTAGTAACTGGGGATTAACCACGTGAAGGTTAGGCAGTGGCCTAGCTATTGGGCTGTTTAAGGCATATCAAAATATTAAAGCTGTGTGTTCATGTTTTATTCAGGAACTCAAACTATTGGAGTGAGGCGGGAACCTGCCAAAGGGTTTATTTATTAAATATTTAATTCACCATTTTCCCCATCAAGCTGGCTAAGGAAATTAGCCATCGCAATGAGCTCTGGGTTTGATTGAAGGACCTTGCCTTCAACAAATAAAGCAGAAAGGCAGCCTATGACAATAATCATTACCAGCCTTGGGCTTCTACATGTATACACATACATGTACACATCTACTCACAGACCTGTGCCCACAAACATACAAATATAGATATATAACATGACACAAAAAAATGGAAAAGAAAAATAATTTTATAATTATGATAATGAAATACACTTCTTTTGCCTTTGCCTTTTTGTTTTTTATTTTTGTTTTGTTTTGGTTTTTGGTTTTTCAAGACAGGGTTTCTCGGTATAGCCCTGGCTTCCCTGGAACTCACGTTGTAGACCAGGCTGGCCTCGAACTCAGAAATCCACCTGCCTCTGCCTTCCAAGTGCTGGATTAAAGGCATGCGCCACCATGCCTGGCCTTAATGTCTCGTCTGAGTAGTGGGATTTGAACTGAAAATCCAAATAGAAAACACTATAAATAATTTACAAACAGAACAATGACTCCTATTAAACCTTTCATTAGTGTCATCTTTTATCTGATAAGATAGTTTATCTTCATATTTATTGTACAAACTAGGAGAATATAAAAGGAATATCAGAAAGAAAATGTGAGTTCTGAAAGAGGAGAGAGCAGCTAACAGCAGAGTCACTGTAAAAATAGTCATTCCAGGGCCACGGTCGTACAGGATGCAAATACTCATGTTCCCTTTAAAGATAAAAGCATCCTGACATCACTGGAGCTGGGGTCAGAGTTCAGGAGGACCCATATATCTCCAATTCTGTGTCCCCGTGTCCCCAGGTGAATATTCAGCTCATATAATGTAGTTCTTAGACCAGTGCCTCTAAGTGTTAGAGACAGCTAAGCCAGCATGGTGGCATGTGCTTATTATGCTCCCAGCTTACAGGCCAGGAGTTCAAGGACAAGAGGGCATACACTGAGCCTTATGACACTATGTAGACAGAAGAGCATCTGGAAAGTGCCGGGAGCCCCCACGCTGCAGTCAGTCTCAGCATGCAGGAGGCTGAGGCAGGAAGAGCTAGGGTCAGGCCATCCTGGGCTATAAGACATTGTCTCAAAAATAAAGCCAGGTGCAGTGATGCACAGCTAGAATTCCTATACTTAGAAGGCTAAGACAAGAGGCTTCTGTGTTTAAGACCAGCCTGAAGTGCATAGCAAGTTCCTGGCCCGCCTGGGAAACAGTGAGACGCCTATGTAGAAGGGGGTGTGGTGAATTTGAACTTTTCTACTCTGTAAGTAGTTGACACTCATAGAAAGCTTCTAGGAACAGAAAAGACAAGAAGGTATGATTCTAATGGTAGCTGAGAGATGTAGGAGAGTTACATAGCTGTATCACATGTGTAGATTTATGTACCCATCCCAACAATCAAGATACAGAACTATTCACCTACTCTGAGGCTTCTTCACACAGTTCTTTAATAGGCATGCACCCTTTCCCCAGGCCCCAGCCACTGTCAGTCTCACCCTTTCCCCAGGCCCCAGCCACTGTCAGTCTGCCCACCTTCTCTGTAGTCTTCTTACTCAGGACCAGAATATAATCGGGCCCCGTGGCCTGCGTCTGCGGTCTGAGCAGTGAGGAGGCTAAGGCAGTGGGAACCACCAGGATTTGAGACCAGCTGCACTATGCAGTGAGACTGTATCCCACAGAGGGGTTGCCTTTTTCCCTTGAGTTCCATCTGAGTTGCTGTATGTTCACTTTCTGTCTACACACACGTCCATGTTAAGGGTCTATCACAGTTTAACTCGTCACCTGTTTAAGGATATTAGGGTTGTTGCCACTTTTCAGTTATTACAAATAAAGCTGTTGTGTGCACATGTTGGGGTGTGTGTGTGTGTGTGTGTGTGTGTGTGTGTGTGTGTGTGTGTGTACATTAGTTTTGTTTTTCTAGGATAAGTCTTCAAGAGTGCAATTGTTAGGTCATAGGGTAAATACATGTTTCACTTTATAAGAAATTGCCAAGATTTGATGTCATCACTTTAAAAAGAAAGTTTCCATTATACTAGGCATGTGGTAATTTTCCTTTTGTATTATTAACGTTTTTACATGTTATACTGATTTGAGTTTCCCTAATAATAAGATTGTTGACCAGAGAATATCTTGTGTGTCTGCCGTTTTTCTTCTCTGGTTGAATGTTTGTTTAATCATGTCTGCTGTCTTACATTCAAACTGCACTTATACTTGCTGTTCAGTTTTGAGTATAAATATATTTTAAAATAGCACTTTACTTCCTTTTCCTTGCCAATCTTTAGAAAACTAACTGCCTAAAACGAGAGCCACCTCAGCAAAGGGACCACAAGTTTAGAGCGCCGACTTTTGAGAGAGAGAAGGTGAGGATAAAAATGAATGTTGTTGTTGAGAAACTTTGTTTGCAGATGCTGTTTATATACTGTCCTTGTTAGCTTTCTACTGTGTAATGGTCACCGTGGCCAGACCATCATAAGAAGGAAAGGGTTTGTCTCGGTTGACAGTCCTCCATGAAGGGAAGCTGGAGGCAGGAAAGGGAACAGAGACCATGGAAGAACAGTTCCTACTGGGAACAGAGACCATGGAAGAACAGGTCCTACTGGTTTACTGTCCATGGCTTGTTCTCCATGGCTTGCTCAGTTCACCAACTTCACTCTGTGAACTGGGTCCTTCCACATCAATCATTAATCAAGAAAATGTTCCACAGACTTGCCAGTAGGCCACTGGGATGGGGGCATTTTCTCAGTTGGGGTCCCCTCTTCCCAGCCTGAGCTTGTATCAAGTTGACAAAAATCTAAGCAGCACACACACTATCAAATATTGTTTTGGTCACAACTATTTCTTCTCCCTTTAAGTTGGCCAGCCCAGGCTGTTTTGCTTATATATGCTTGTAAAACCTTCTGCAGATAGTGTATCCCTGTGGGCTATGTAACCTTTAGAAACCTGTTCTAGTCACTGAAGCACAGTGTTTCTCTTAAGCCTTTCAGAACAACTTCCCAGGCTAGAGCTAACCCTCATGGCTCAGGAGAGCCTGTTTCCATTTGTGACAGTTTGTCTGAACTCTTGATGACAATGGAGGAGGAGCTGGACCAAATGAATATGTGAGTGTTCATTCTTTATTAAAACAAAACTGTGTGTGCGTGGGTATGTGCGTGTGGTGCCAGTACTCCCGGCACAGCAGAGCGGCTGGGCTCCCTGAGGCTGGCGTGACAGAGGTTTGTAGGTGACTCTGGTCCTCTGCAAGAGCAGGCACGTTCTCAACTCTTCAGCAGTCTTTGTGGCTCCCACCTATAAATCTGGCTATTTAAACTTACTTTGTATCTATCTATAAACTTATTATTACTATTTCTCATTGTATTTATTATAGTATTTGACAGTTTAACTGTGTCTAAGAACTAATCTTTGATAGTCCAGAAATCTAGACTGATAGCCAAATATTATGAATCAAGTGGATCAAGTCTGAAGACTTTAGATTAGAGCAGAGATGAACTTTTAGAAGGAAAATAGTTTTCATTTAAAAATCTTTTAGTTACATGGGTGATTTCATTAGGCAAGTTAGAATATCATTCCTTACTTTGGATTTGTCCTGATGTGTATCACACCTTCCTCAGTAAGGACTATCTGCACGGGAGTCGTTGTGTTGAGCCCCCTGCCTAACCACATTTCAACAAACGTAGCAGAGCTTCATGCTTTGGGTGGCAGGCTCACTGACCTCGTAAACTGTTGCTGTACACATAGCTGTTCTCTCAACAGTATTTCCAATCCCAGACTTGGGACTGAAGAGAGCCATGTGTTACCTCTAGCTCTAGTTAGCTGAGAGCACCAAGAATTTACATTGTTTTTTAGGTTGTTGAGCAGCTAGACACCATGATAGTTCTAAACGTATCGTATCTCAAAGGATAAAAGCTTGGTTACGTTTATCATATCATGATTGACTTATATATCCTAATGCTAGACACTATTTTTGATGATTAATATTTTACTCTTAACTAAAACTCATAATTGAACAAGACAGTTGTGACAAAGAGACAACAGTATTTCTATAACAGTGCTTGGTGTTTGCTCTGTTTAATCATACAAAGCATAATCTATGTGTCCTGCCAGACACTACTGCTTCTGTGGTTTTTATTTATTATTTTATTATTTATATTACTAAGTATTGAGCTCAGGACCTGCCATGCACAGATGTCCTCTCTGAGTGAGTTACACCCCGACCTTGTTGCTTGCTCTTCTCTGTAGGGAGCACAGAGAACTCCTGAGACAAATGATACAACCTGAGAGCCACTCTGTCTCTGAGGACATAGAGCACGAGCTGGAGCACTTAGTCAAGAAGATGGAAAGTAAAGGCGACCAGATCTCCAAACTCAAGAAGCATCAATACAGAGTAAGAAGAACATTCCACGTTACCAAACAAAGCAACACTACTCCTCTGGAAAACAAAAACAGTCACCATACACATCCAGTGTCACATATCTGTACGGCCTTCCAACTGAAAGTATGGGGACATGGTGTTCTAAAAGATACACAGGCATCACTTGAGTGTCTTACAGAGAGCCACCACTGTGTGTAATGACAGCCCTTCTACAGAGGTTTTCAAGAAATGAGAGAGGGCAGAAGAGTTCCTGTGGAATCAGGCCATGGGGAAACTGTAGAGTAGACTATTGCTTCAGCACCCTTCCAGTTACCTTTCCAGCATTCTCTGCTCTGGTTCCCCCACCCCCCACCACCCCTATGGTTCTAATGATGTCCTTTGTGCCACACAGAAACCTGGTACATAATCCTGAAACCATTCCCTCCTGCCTCCCGAAACAATCTGGGCTGTGTTGTAATCCCTGGGATCCTGTGCCTAGCCACCTATACTCAGTAGAACTCAGGTTAGAGGAGGATGCCATACTTGTCTTTTAGTAACTAAGAACAGCATGACCTTAATATGCTAACAGAAGAATCCTGAGCATAATAGTTCATTCTGAGACAACAACTCCACCCATAGTTCCTGAAGCAGAACGAGGTCTTCCTAGGAAACCTCACATCACATCACGTACTTCTTACAGCTCTGTGCCTAGAGAGTTCAGCATTCCAATAAGCTGCAGGAATATCAACCCTTCCATGTGCATACTTCTATAAGACACTGATTTGTAAAAACTGGATATTACTGTATTTATCATGCTATGGTCAGAATAGAAAAAAATTTCATTTTACTGGCTTTTAAAACTATAGCAAGTAAAAAAAAATATGATTGTGTTTTGGTAAAGATTGAACAAGTTTTGCCTTTGGAACCACATAGAAGAAACTTAAAATAGAAGAATAATCATAATTTTAGACTTACCCAACACATACATTTTATAATTTGAAAGTTATGAATTTCTGTTACTTAATAACTGTTGCAGAAGCTGGGTGATGGTGGTGCATACCTTTAATCTGAACATACAGGAGGCAGAGGCAGGCAGATTATCTGTGAGTTCAAGGCCAGCCAAGTCTACAGAGCAAGTTCCAGGACAGCCAGGGCTACACAGAGAAACCATGTCTCAAAAAACAAAACAAACAACAAAAATAAATACCCCTTTATTGTGATAAACTATTTAATCTTTAATTAAAAAGTGCCTTCTAGGCAAATAAATGGTTGTGCCTAGCACCAGTTCTTTCTTTTGCTATTAATATCACCTAAAAGGAAAAATTCTCCTTTTCCTGGTGCTCTAGTCTCCACCAGAAACTTTTGTTCAGCCTCTGCTGCACACCCATCCTCCCTCTATGACTTCTGACATGCACACATTCTTGTCTTCAGAGTTATCCCAGCATGTGTGTGTGTGTGTGTGTGAGTGTGAGTGTGTGTGCTGTGTGTGTGCTTCCTCTCTAACTGGAGGAATTGGCTTACAGAAGGCAAGGCTACCTGACCAGCAGAGTCAGTGAGTGACTCGCCAGATTGAACCTTTGACTGAATTGTAATCTTTAAGCCATCAATCTAGTCCTCTATTTTAGGGTATCCTTACATTAATTTTTACCTAAAATGTTAGATTTCTTTTCTCTTCAGGTCCGTAAACTGCAGGAAAAAATTGAGAACTCAAGGATAAATGACTCTTCAGGTATCCATGGCAACCCGAAAGGATCTAAGAACTTAAAAACCAGCCCCCGAAAATGTGTGAGTGAAACCAGCACTTTTCAGAGAGACAGAAGCTTTCAGCCAGTGCAGGTCCACAGCCTGCAGACAAAGCTGAGGCGCGATGACATCCAGTGGGAGCAGTGACCAAGGCAAACTGTCTGTCACCTAATGAACCTCACCAGTGAGACCGCACGCCGTCTCTGTGGTTTTTATTTCATATGCTCTTGGGAACCCTTGAATTATGTTTCTGGCTGCTATAAAATGTGAAGTCGTACATTTTCAGAATAATGGCTAATGACCTACCAGGGTTCCCGGCATCTAAATGACTGCTTTTCCTTGTTGTTAACCAAAGGCCCTGACCTCATGAAGCTCTTTAGAAGCATCTGCTTTGCAGCTCCCGTAAGGTAAATCCAAGAAGCTGTACTGAATGGATGGATGCTCACTGAAATCAAGGGAGTCTGACCTGTGGGTACCATTCCACAGTTTGATTTCTGCAGGCTGTCTGTCACCTGTAGATCCACACGGAATGAGCAGAATCCCAGACGTTTGTTTGGTGTCCCTGGAACTGCCTCCTTCCCTTGTCTCGGCCGTGCTCATGTTTGCTCTGTTTGCAAAGGGAGGGCACAATAATTGTGTAGTTTTGTGAGAATGACCTTAACTCAGCTCTGCTATGACAGTCACTAAGTGAGATGCATAACTCATTAACCTTTGAAGACAGTACTAATTCATCTTTCTTCCTCTATGCCCGTTCTTTTAAACTCCAACAATTGATTTTATCTTACTCTTTTACAACTTTTCCTTTTTTTTTTCACTCATGTTATATGTGATTTACATCCGTATATGACAATGTAATAGATGTCTAGGACCCAAAAAGGTAATAGGATTCTGTAAGAAGTTAGGCATTTCACTAACTTTATCCGCAGGAGAAAATGAATTAGGTAAATATGGTGTCTCCTTTTATACTTTAAATCAGTGATGTCACAATGGATTTCTCTGTTGTATACACGTTACATAATAAATTTATACTTTTTGCCTTTCTAAAAGCCTGTGGAAATCTTCTGGGACAACTAGAAAATTGATGCCATCAACTGAAATAGAAACTAGAGCTGGGCATGGTGGTGCATGCACGCCTTTAATCCCAGCACTTGGGAGGCAGAGGCAAGCAAATTTCTGAGTTCGAGGCCAGCCTGGTCTACAGAGTGAGTTCCAGGACAGCCAGGGCTACACGGAGAAACCCTGTCTCGAAAAAAAAAAAAACTTAAAAAGAAGAAGAGGAGGAGGAGGAGGAGGAGGAGGAGGAGGAGGAGGAGAAAGAAAAAAAAATAGAGACTAGATAAAAAGCTGCAATAAAGGGAAGATTTTTTTAATTAGGGTAGAGGTACGAGTAGTGGTCCAAGTCCAAGGGGTCAGCTGGAGTTGTGTATTTTCCTGAATTCACAGTGGTGGGAAGGATGGAGGCTAAGTATCAAACACTCTAGATAAGAGTTCCAAAGAGCAGTTTCAAAAACAAGACAAAACCAAAAAAGCAATTCTTTTCATTTTCTGAGAGAGTAGGCCAGGCTGGCCTCGAACTTACTATGCAGCCATTGATCTTAAACTGAACTGGTCCTGTCCACACTTCCCACATGCTATAGTCATAGGAATGTACAGCCATGCCTGGCTGTAAAAAGGACTGTATTTATTTATTTATTTATTTATTTTACATATACATTTGAGACAGGGTCTCAATAGGTAACCCTGGCTGGCCTGGACCACACGGAAATCTACCTGCGGAGAGCTGGGATTAGATGCTGGTCGCCATGCCCTGCCTAGGAAAAGCAATTTTTAAGGACAGTCTATTTTCCTAGGAAGTATCAAAAGGCATGCAACAGAAACAAAAGGTATGCACAACTGTGAACCTTCTGGAAAGAAGAACAAGTGTGACTCGTCTTCATGGTGAGAAGCACCAGGTTAGAAGCCCCATCCCACAGGTGGTTTGCTACAGGGGATTGTATTTAGAGCTGTTCGTAGCAGAGTGCAAGCCTCCCCCCAGGCCCCCAAGCCCCCCCAGCCCCCCAGCCATCTGGTTTAAGCACTGGATCTACTGTAAGTGTCAGCCTCCTGACCTTGGAAATGTCTGCAGTGAATTCTGTCCAAACTCCATCCTGTAATCTCTCCAGTTTCGCTTTCCTCCACAGGAATATGAGCTCTGTCATTAAGTTTAGAAAGAAAGGGGAAAATCCAACCAGGGCCTTATCTCAGCCCTGAACACTTAGGAAAGTGTCTGCATATACTCATTTACTAATAAAACCATGTTTGTGTGAAATAGATGGCTAGCTTTTAACTCAATGATAAAGGGTTTGACCTGGGCCAGACTCCCAACGCAGGATAAAAACAGAAGGAAAATATATTGGGAAAACAAATTACCATACAAAAAGTGTAACCACGCTGGACGTGGTGGTGCACGCCTTTAATCCCAGCACTCGGGAGGCAGAGGCAGGCGGATTTCTGAGTTCGAGGCCAGCCTGGTCTACAAAGTGAGTTCCAGGACAGCCAGGGCTACACAGAGAAACCCTGTCTCGAAAAACAACAACAACAAAAAAAGTGTAACCACTTATGAATATTTGAATGTTTCAAATAAGAATTGAGAATTGTCTCATAAAAGTATAAGATAGTTTGAAAAAAAAAAAACACTTAAGATTTCAGAGTGAATATGAATAGACTTGGTTCAAAATCAGCCTTGTCCGCACAAGCCAAGAATTCCACAGAGCCTTGGATTTCCCTGTAACGTGAGGGTTCTACTTATCCTACCTCATTTAGGTTTCTGTAGGGAGTACAGTGCCCAGCCGAGGGTCAGCAGTTAGGGAAAATTCTAAACCAGTGGTTCTCAGCCTTCCTACTACTGTGACCCCTTAATTCATATGGGTATGGGGCCCCCAACCATAAAAATATTTCATTGCTACCTCATAACTAATTTTGCTATTGTTATGAATCATAATATAAATATCTGATATGCAGGATACCTGTTATGCAAACCTCGTGAAAGGGTCGCAGGAGGGGTTTGAGATCCACGGGTTGGGAATCACTGCAAAATGCTTTTGTTTATGTGCAGGGTGGAAAAAGAAAAAGACGAGTTCACATGGGCTAAAGCCAAAACTGTAGAGATCTCAGTAACTGATTTGGAGTGTTCTAGTTTGCTTACTTTTTTCTCTGTGGAAATTACTTTTGCTTGTTTCCCATCCTAGGTTCCTAAAGGGAGAAAGACTATGGTGGAACCCTGTGGTGCAGAAACAACATGATCACACAGAAGTTACTCTGGAGTCTGTTTTGGTTGTTAGGGTGACATTTAGTTACTAGGAGCCTGTGAAGAATGGTTTTGTCACTCCACAGTAACTATTTAACACAAACAAAACTGCCTCCACAGTCACCTGCTTGCCAAAGCCTCTGACTCTGGTGGGTGGAGCCAAAGCTGTCTCTCCTGGTGTGGGGAGGGGAGAAGGGGGCGGTTCTCTGGGCAGCATCGGAGTTGCTGGGCAACTTCCTTGCTGGAACAGGAAGATTTCATTAATTTTTTCACTTCACTGAAAAAGAATTGCTTGGGTTCTCTTTAATTAGAAATTAGAAAGAGAGAGGGAGGGAGGGAGGAGGAGGCAGGGGGATGGGACTTTTCTTGCCAAGGCAAGTCTCAACTTCCATGAAACTGTGAAGCCAGAGCAGTCCTGTGTTTGGAGCAGCAGGTATTGTGAGTCTTCTAATACTGGAGGGAGTTGGGCTCTAGAATTAACTGTACTGGAGCAGGTCACCGGCAGGGTGGTCATTTCTGCTTTGTTAGAACTGGAGGGCAATCAGCTTTGGGTGATGTAAGGTTGAAGTGAGAGACACACTACAGTAGACTATCCAGGATGGTGGCTTGAAAAACCTTATGGGGTACCAGGGTAAGGATGGAACACGGGCCTCGGGCGTGGTTTACAAGTGTTCTGCCACTGGCCATAGCCCCAGCTGTGAAAATTACTTTAAAGATTTGTTATAGCTTTTTTAGTTTAAGAGTATAGGTTTTTAACTATAGCATAGGCTTTTGTTTTATTTTGTTTGAGTTGGTGTCTTGATGTGAAACCCAAGCTGACCTTGAATTCACGATCCTCCTGCCTCACCAAGTTTGTGCCACCCTAGCCAGTTGATAAAGTAGTATTTTTAAGCCATAGCAAACTATCTAAAGATTAAATACAAGTTTGAATTTTCACAATGATTTATTATTTGTAATTATCTGTATGTGGATGGCGTGTATGGGTGAGTGCCCACAGAGGTCAGCGTATCAGATCTGGAGCTGAAGAAATTCATGTGGGCGTCCAGGAGAACTGCCCAAGCTCCTTACCCACTGAGCCATCTCACCAAAGACACACGGGCGGGCAGATGCACGGCTGGAGTTACTGGTGTGCAGAGAAGAATGCCTGTAGTGACTTCCCGAAGCTCTAATGAGTGCTAACTGAAGCTGAATCACTGAGCATTTCATAGATGTGACATGTGGGTTAATGCCAGCTGGACCCTAGACCTCTCTAAAAGAGCATCTGAGATGGAAGCTCTTCTCGGACACCTCTGCATCTTCCTGTTAAAATGAGCTGAGGATGAATAAGTAACACTCACTCACCCAAAAATGGCTTACTGTGTAAATCAGTTAGACCAACCAGTGCCCCCAGGGTTGCGTGGATCCTGCCTGCTCGTCTCCAGGGAGTGTCCCTCTTCCGGTCTCCTCATACTTGATCGTGTGAGGACAATTAGATGTAACCATTTCAGAGTAGTGGTTACCATGCCTCTGATCTCCAGTCCCCCAACCTAGTGCCCTTTCAACTCATGACCCAGAGTGTTGAACCGATCACAGACAGTCCTAAATTGTCACAGAGCTGCCTCAGAGCGTAAAAAATCAAACAGCTTTCTTTGCTGTTTTCTGCTAACGTGGTCAAGTAGGTAAACCTCTCGGCATAGATAGTAATCCCGGTGTTGGTGAGCTAACTGAGCACTTGAATTGCCTGTGACATTTCAGTGAGTGTGTGAATGAGACAACACTCAGTAAGCCTGTTAAGGGAAGGGAAATCTATCTAACTCCGTGGAAAGACAGTTTAGGCCACATGCACATTGTTTCTCTAGGCTGTCCCCAAACAGGGAGTCCTCCTGCCTCCACTTCTGTAATACTGGTACTATAGGTGTGCACCACCACAGTGGATTGAGGTGGAAATCTTGACCATTCTCTTTCGAGTCGTCTGTGGATTTGGCTTGTTGAGCTTTTCTTTGGTCTTCCGGCCTGTTTACTATGTGAGAATCTCTCCTTATTCTCACCTCGACCCACTGCCTCTGAAATCCAGTCGAGCTGTCTCTGCCAGGTGTTTTCTGAACTACCCAGCACACTTTTGTGGGGGTTGGTTGGTTTGTTGAAACATCTGGAGCGCAGGCTAGCCTTGAGTTCACTGGTTATTTTTGTCTTCGCATAGGCTGAGAGCTCTGAGCGCAAGCTTCTCGTTCTGCTCATCCTGTGGCATCTGGCACAGTGCTTGACCCAAAAGTGGCCTCTCACTGGGCGTTTGCTTGGTGATTGCATTTTGAAGATTACAGGAGGCTATTGCTTTGAGCATAGGGTTCCAACATCCAGGCCAAGCCCATTGCAGTTACTCATGCTAAAGCCAACAAAGCAAGACTAAGTTATTTAGCTTTTCAGAAACAAGAGGTGACAAAATTAATAATTGCCCCAAATAGGCCTTCTTTTTTGTTGATGTTTGGTTTGGGTTTGTTGTTTGATTGGTTGGTTTGGTTTGGTTTGGTTTGGTTTGATTTTTTGAGATAGGGTTTCTTTGTATATCCCTTGCTATCCTGGAACTTGTTCTGTAGACTAGCCTTGAATTCACACAGATCCACCTGCCTCTGCCCCAAGTGCTGGGATTAAAGGCATGTGCCACCACTGCCAGGTTTGAATAGGTCAATCTTCATGCTCATAATAATGAGGTTTCCTCTGCTTTAATCTTCACAAAAGCAAATTATCTGAAATAACCTAATGTATTTTTGTCTCCTTGATTCTGTCTCACATAGGAAGTAGGTTTTTTTTTCTTTTGCTTTCTTTTTTGTTTATGTGTCTGAGTGTTTTGCCTGCTCGTGTGCCTGTGTACTCTGTAAGTGCAGTGCCTGTAGGGCCCCAAAGAGGATATTGGATCCTCTAAAAATGGAGATGAACAGGCATGAGCTGTGCTGAGCTATGACAGTCAGGTGCTGAGAACTGAACTGGGATCCCCTGGAAAAAGAACCAGTACTCTTAACCACTGAGCCATCTCTCCAGCCCCAGCTTTGTGTTCTGTGTTCATGGTTCTGGGAACTGAACTTGAGACCTCATACATACCAGGCACGCATTCCACTGTGGAAATACACCCTACCTACCTCAAGGAGCCGAGCTCTGAAATAACAAATGCACTTCTCCTTCTTAGTACATTCTGCAGCCCTTTTCTGACTATACAGCTGTGCAGCTCACTGGAGCACCTATTTTATGTACTGTTTTGTGATTCCAGACTCACCGAGCCAACTAGGATCCAATTAATGGGCTACAGTTTGTGAACACTGGATAACCTCATTAGTGATCTTATCTGAGCACTGGGCAGGGCACTGTGGTTTCAGGCACCTAGTCAGCTTTGAGATGCATTTTAGATAGGCACTGGGAAGGAAGGGCCCAGCATTGTTTGCTTGGGACCGAGCTGGGACGGCTTTCACAGCCCATGGGCCTCGGAAGGAGGCTTCCTTTAGTGGGATGATGACTCTGTGAGGAAGAGAATCAGGAGCCAAGCGCATTTGTTGTTGTTGTTGTTGTTGTTGTTGTTGTGTTTTTTAGTTTTTGGGGTTTTTTTGGGGGTGGGGGGGTGAGACAGGGCTTCTCTGTGTAGCCCTGGGTGTCCTGGATCTCACTTTGTAGACCAGGCTGGCCTCAAACTCAGAAATCTGCCTGCCTCTGCCTCCCGAGTGCTGGGATTAAAGGCGTGCACCACTATGCCCGGCTTGTCAAGCGCATTTTAACTGGTATTGCTATATTCGACTTGTTCAGTTAGGAGATACTATTCTGTAATAAACACCTCTTAAGAGGCTATGGAGATGGCAATTCTGATTGCTGGGGTAAAGGAACAGTGGCTGTGGCCACTCTAGACACTCAGCAAGTCCACCTGCTCAGTGTCATAGGTGCTGGGGCTTTGCCTGCTGTGATTCCCCATTCTCCATCTTGGTCTGTGTAGTTCTCACCTGCCCCTTTCCTGAACCAGTGTCCATCCTCCCTCGTTCCAGGCTTGTTAATTGGTGGCACTTTGAAATTGTAGTATTTCAAATGTGTCCACGGCCAGTCCTTTCGCAGTCTCAAATTCAAAGACATGACAAGAAAATAAAGGCATGAGACATAAAAGAGAGTGTTGGGGACAAAAAATGACTTAGATAAAAACTGAAAAAAGGGCTGGAGAGATGGCTCAGTGGTTAAGAGCACTGACTGCTCTTCTGAAGGTCCTGATTTCAAATCCCAGCAACCACATGGTGGCTCACAAGCATCCATAATTAGATCTGACACCCTCTTCTGAATTGTCTGAAGACAGCAACCACATGGTGGCTCACAGCCATCTGTAATGAGATCTGAGGCCCTCTTCTGGTGCATCTGAAGACAGCTACAGTGTACTTAGATATAATAATAAATAAATCTTAAAAAAAAAAAACTGAAAAAAAAATAGGCTAGGCATGGTAGCATGTTTAAGCCCAGCACTTGGGGGGCAGAGGCAGGGGGATCTCTGTGAGTACCAGGGCAGCCAGGGCTGCACAGAGAAACCTGTCTTATAATAATAATAGTAATAATAATAATTAATAATAATATATAAACATAAAAATGCATATTCCAGAGGCCACTTCAGACACGGGGAAGAGGTCTAATGTGTTTGAAACTTTGTAAATAGTGAGGTATAGTTTTTATTTTAATTTTCTTACAGTGCTGCAGGCCAATATAACCCTGAGCTATATAAATGTAGCCCAGAATATTTGGAGAAGTAGAAATTGGCTCTCAGCCAGGCATGGTGGTGCACACCTTTAATCCCAGCACTTGGGAAGCAGAGGCAGGCAGATTTCTGAGTTCGAGGCCAACCTGGTCTACAAAGTGAGTTCCAGGACACCCAGGGCTACACAGAGAAACCCTGTCTCGAAAAACCAAAAAAAAAAAAAAAAAAAAAAAAGAAGTTGGCTCTCCATAAGCATTTAGTGAGAATGTGTTTGAAAGCCACTAAATGCTTCCAGATTCCTTCTATGCCTTGGACAATCTGTTGGTTAGCACACACGTGCCATTGTGAATCCGTTTGGTGTGTTTTGCAGGTGGACACCCATTTTAACCAATACTATTGGATTTATTGGTTTTCATAATGTGACTTTAAAACACTGGCTGACCTACACCAGGGAAAGATTGCTTTTCTAATGTAGACAAATAAATTCAACCCAAATCATTCAACAAATGACCTCATTATTCTACCCTACTGTAGACCTTTCTAAGGGACGGTTATAATCCCTGAGAAGATGAGGCCTGTGCTATGCCTGTCTGCAGTCTGAGGTGGGTAAAGGTTTGTCTTTGACAAACCCCGTTTGTCTTGAGAGCAACAGTCAGCAACGCCATACATAAAGCCTGCAGCGGCATCCGTGTGGCAGTCGTGACAGGCATGACATTCTGCCGGGATGTCTGCCTGCTTGGAATTTTATAATGGGTAGGTAAGAGTAGAGACATGGCTTTCCTCAAAAAAACAAAAAAAAACAAAAAAAAACTTTGCTAAGTATCTCCTGAGGGGAGCTTGTGAGCTTGTGTTTCTGCGGCTTTTAATTCTACATTTTCATGCTGTGCCTGTGGTCCCATACTACAGATTTCTGTTTCTTTGTGGTCACATCAACTTTTGTTCTGAGCTGTGGTCAGGCAGGAAGAACCGCTGTAGAGAAGTGATCGAAAGAATGACGCTCATTAGAATTCTCCCCACTTAGAAGCGATTAGTCACGCTAAGGTTACTTAAACGGTTAAAGATAGGGATCTGGGCTGGTGACATGGCTCACCAGGTAGAGGTACTTGCCACTGTGCCTGGTGACCTGAGTTCAACCCCTGCCTGGCTGAATGAGAGAGCCAAGCCCGGCATGTTGTTCTCTGACCTCCACCAGTGCATATGCACACGCACGCGCGCGCGCGCGCGCGCACACACACACACACACAAACACAAAATAGATATTAAAAGGTGCTTTTAAGATATCTTTGCCTTTAAGAGAGGAGAGTTATAAGACATACCTTCTGATCATAACGAAGTAACTATAAATAAATAACTAATTAATAACATAGTATTGACCAGACTACTTGTTCTGATGACATGAACTCAGACTCTAGAAAACTTTGGAAGTACTGTTTCCTGCTGGTTTGCCTTAAAGTTAAGTGTACACTGAATTGTAGGGCACTTCTTCGAAAAACCTATTACTGAGCAAGTACAGAATGTGAATCATTTCTTGCCTGAAATACAGGACCGATGTTTACAGGACATTTGTCCAAAAATATACTGGCGGCTTGAAAGCTTTCCACGACTCTCCACTGTTTGCATTACTTAAAATATAAGCTGTGTTGGTACACAGGAAACCCACTTAGAATTTAAATTTCTCCAGAGAAACATATAGAACGCTTATGTTTTTTTGACTTATTAGCAAAAGTATCTTTACTGGCCTTAAAATATTTTTCAGAGATGTGATATATGCGGAAGACCATTGGTGCCTTTAGTTTTCCCAGAAGTGAGCTAAGCCGCAAATGTAGAGTTGAGAAAGCCAGCAGATTAGAAGAAAGAAGTTCTTCCTAGAAAGGGGTATTTGCTGCCACTGGGATCTCAAAGCTGGGTTTTCTCAAATGTGTATGGATAGGTTATTGTACCTTAAACAAATAATCCTCAGCCGCAGACTTTATAGATGATAGCATGATGTCCCCGTGTGTCACAAGGCTGGACACCCAGATCAGCCGTGTGTGTGTGTGTGTGTGTGTGTGTGTGTGTGTGTGTGTGTGTGTGTGTACTAGTCAGAAGCTAAATAATTTAAGAAGAAAAGTTTATGTGCAGAGATTTGTAAAGGAGTCCAAGGACAAGATTTATCAAGTTAAAAATAGGGGGAAAAAAATCCTACAAAATTACCAAAGCTGCCAAATTTATTCTTTCCTTCACAGGAGAAAATGATTCAAATAATTACTGTATCTGAAATAGCCATGCATCTTCAGACATTGGGATGCTGTGTGTAGAGACAAAAGAGATGTAAGGATTCATTCACTTGGAGAATGAACCTGCCATGGTGACTTTTTGCATCTGTATTTTGTTTCCCCCAAGATGATCTTCAGGTACAGAGGTTTACTAGCAGGAAGCTTCATGCTCATAGTTATGCCATTTTTTCAGGAAAAGAATAAAGTAAACTCAGCAACTGATAAGGCACGTGAGGGGCCTGGCATAGTGGTGCATGCATGTGTAAACCCAGCAATTCTAGAGACTGAAAAGGCAGGAAGAGTTCAAGGCCAGCCAAGGCTGTGTACGAAACCCCTGTCTCAACCTCACACCCTCTCAAAGCCACATAAGCCAGAGATGATGTCAGGAGCAAGGTTCTAGGGGTTTTGGTTTTCCGTGAAGTCACGAAAAGAGCCTTCCATCCACCCAGCAGTGTTTGCGATAGTGTTCTCTGAGTTTTGCCAACAGGAAGCCTTAGTACATCAGTCAAATGGGCCTGGCTCACAGCCTGGGTGGGTGACCTTCAAGTATCCAACCCCACCAGCGATCAAGCCAATACTAACCACGTCCCCACCATAAATCATATTGTTAGCTTAGGCTACCTGCCATACCCAAAAGCCCCAGGAAAACAGAAACACTCCTATCAAGCAGAGAATTCTAAGAACTTAAAGTCACCTTCCAGGAGCTGGAAGCCAGGCCTTATTTTAGAATGTAAAGGGTTTTAACGATAAAAACCCTGCTGTTCTGATCCACTGTGCTGTCCTGTTTTCTAACCCTGGAGTCAAATGCCCACTGCTGCTGGCACAGCCTCTCAAGTGCCAGTCCTGCCTCCAGATTTCCTACTGCATAGATCTCTTGGGCCATTTTATTGATTCAGTGTTGTATTTTGGTTTCTGTCACTGTGATAAAACACCAAGACCCAAAGCAGGAAAGGGTTTATTTCATCTTCCATCATCCAGAGAAATCCGGGTGGGAACCTGGAGGCAGGAGCTGATGCAGAGGCATGGAGGAGGCTGCTTTTGCTGGCTTGCTCCTCACAGCTTGCTCAGCCAGATATCACCACCTCCCCAGGGTGAGCAGACTGCTCCCAAATAAGACCAGTTTGTAACTCCAGCTCCAGAGGGTCTAATGCTGCCTTCTGCCTTCCAGCGGTACCATATATACATGCACATACACACAAGTGCACATGCACACACTTTAAAAAATACATTTAAGCCGGGCGTGGTGGCACACGCCTTTGATCCCAGCACTCAGGAGGCAGAGGCAGGCGGATTTCTGAGTTTGAGGTCAGCCTGGTCTACAAAGTGAGTTCCAGGACAGCCAGGGCTACACAGAGAAACCCTGTCTCAAAAAAAACAGGAAAAAAAAATACATTTAAGCTGGGCAGTGGTGGTACACACCTTTAATCCCAGCACTTGGGGGTCAGAGGTAGGAAGATCTTTGAGTTCTAGGACAACCAGGGCTACATAAACCCTGTCTCAAAAAAACCCAATGATTAGATAGATAGATAGATAGATAGATAGATAGATAGATAGATAGACAGACAGATTTCCCGAAACTCCAGGGAATTGGATGTCTTCTTTTGGCCTCTTATTGCACCTTTACACATACAGATATAACACATACACATTACAAAACAAAACACAATCTCTGGGTTCTTTTAATGCATGGATTATCACCTGGGTACAAAATATTTCCATAGTATACAGAATAATGTGCTATGACTTTTCTTTCTTTTTTTCTTTCTTTTTTCTTCTCTTTCTTTCTTTCTTTCTTTTTCTTTTTTTGTTCAGAAACAATAGTAACTCAATAGCTGGGTGCAACAACTAAAATCTTAATCTAGTAAGCCTTATTAAATCTAAATCCTCCAGTGGCAAATCCTGACAAAATTGAAACCAGGAGACACTTGTAGCTACATCTTGTCCTCATGCTATCCCTGTCTAAAGGGGGCTATGACTTTCAAACATGTATACCACTATTTTTTTCACATGCCCCATTCCCACTACCTCTCTTCCTTCCCCCAAGTCTTCTGTGATGGTTAATACTGATTGTCAACTTGATTGGATATGGAATCAACCAAAATTCAAAGCTCTGGGAGGCCTGTACAGGTGTATCCTGGAAAGATTAGCTGAGAAGAGACTCCTCACCACAGTGGTGGCATCTTTTGGTCAGCAGCCCAGATATGAGGTTGTGGGGAAGGGGCTAGCTCTCTTTGCCTGTTAGCCTTTACCCCTTGCTGGTGAATGCATCTACTCTTTTGACATCGCTACAGCTTCCATCCTTTACTGACACTAGAAAGAGCTTCTCTGGCCTTCTAGTGTGTGTGTATGGTGTGTTTGTGTGTATGGTGTGTTTGTGTGTATGATGTGTGTGTGTACATGCACATGTGTCTGTGTGGTTCATGCATGAAATATGTATGGGTGTGTGATCTATGTGTGTATGGTGTGTGTGTATACATGTGTGTATAGTCTGTGTATGTATGTTGTGTGTATGCATGTGTGTGTATGCTGTATGTGTGGTCTGTGTGTGGTGTGT